>JAOXYI010032918.1:0-13219 GCA_028566495.1 Lithophaga antillarum
GTGTTGTTTGTTTGTTCTCGTCTTCCTCGTTCCCGATGTTGCCTGTGTCCTCTGATTGTTCCACCTTGAATGCTCCTCCGGTTTTCTTTCGCCCTTCTTAAACAACACAAAAAGAACTGAGGCGTATTAATTTGGTTACATGACGTCACCAAGAAAAGTTTATCGACGTGTAAACTTTTTCATCGTCATGGTGCTGACCAATAGAAATGTAGCAAATTTAAAATATTGGAATTATTGTTTATTGCAATTTCAAAACTCGTTAGCAGTCCATCAGTATTTTTGCTCAAATCTATCGGTTATTATACTGTTTTCTTACATTTATCTTGATGAGCGCCCTGTGATTGTTGTGTGTCGTATTTCAGTTTTTAATTGTCAAGTATTAGGCCTTATTGAAGTCCTTACTGTGACTACAAGATGTAGAACAGCAATAAAAGCGCTGTTCCTTTGTGTATTATATAAGATTTTAGTCTCGTATACATTTACCCCATATCTTTTCATATTTCATTAGTAACAAATTTGTAAGCTGATAATTCAAAACGAATAAAAGTATCACAGTCAATTTTTTTTATCTCAGGACAACTGGGCCTTAGTTTTCAAATATTTTATAATTGTAATAATACTAAACCACAAAAATATTAAATGGCTGTAAATACTCCCAGGGCTTAACCTTCCACCAGTAGAGGTATCAACCTTCTGGCAGTACAGTTACATGTAGATGTGCATGTACCTACTTTTATATGCGGTGTTTTCATTTGGAACAGGAAATGCTTATCCTTCCAGAGCTTCTGATTTCACTCTCTGTTTTTGTATTCAAGTTGCGCTGTTTTTAGCTTTCAATGTTTTTTGGTATCCTTTCAATGTTCTTGCCTGGTTGTATCGACTCAAGGCTTTAGAATGCTCCTAAAGTAACCTTCTATACCTACGTATACCCAGAACCAAATACAATCACTGAGTCCATAAACAAAATGACCAAAACAAGCACAACCAGGTTCATAAAGAATAAAGAGCTCTAAATTACACGATTCCTTAATTTTCAAGGAATTACTTGAACAACTGTAGGAACTGCAAATGTATTATGTGTTTAGACAGTACATGTACTTTAGTATAAAAAAAACTTCTAAAACTAATTAAGGCACAAAAACAATAAATAACAAGTGCTTTAAAATTTTAGCCAACTATATCCATGTGTGATGACATTTGGTTACGTAAGTTATCAATTTTTCAAGTGGTTCAATTTTATGTGAACAAAATATGTGTCTCTAGTGTATACCGGGTTTTAAATAATGTGCGTCATTGTTTTATATTTAATTTTTAATGAAGGCTATGTACATATTTAAGTACATGAAACAAGGTTTTGTGTGATTTTCTAAAATATTGGAATAGGGTTTTGTTTGATATTGTAAAATATATAAAACAGGGTTTTGTTTGATTTTCAACCATATCATACATCAAATAGGGAATGTTAATCAAACTTTTAATACGTTTTGGTAATATAGTCCGAAATAAAGCCATGAGGATATATAATTACATTTATATTTTAACAAGCGAGAACTAATAACTGATACTATAAACAATGTTAGACGAAGTTGAAAGAAAAATAACATATAAAATAGCTTTTTAAGTTTTCTACGTCGATTCATTTTCTCATATCATTGTTGGATTTACGTATTCTCGACTGCTGGGTGGTTTACGATTCAGCTTGCTTATAAGGTTCAATAGTAAATGGTTTATGGTACAATGGTAAACGATGCGAATAGTAATGTTGACCGTATTAATCATTGTAAAAAGTTATTCAAACAGCTTAAATATTAACCTACTAAAAACCACAAAGTACTTACTTGAATTTCTATATTACATTTCAGGGTAGCATAACAACAAGAAAGATGCTTTTGACCTCGGTTTTTAGACTATTGATTGGAGTGTCGGTATGCAAAGCAGGTATGCATATACTTAATCCGTGATACAGAAGGAAATATATTATATAGTGTAATTATTTTATTGCACATGAAACTATGATAAACAAATGTTGCAACAGCTGTCGTTTTCCATGATGTTTACATCGACTGATTTATTTAATTTATTGGATAAAGAATGTCGCGGGTGCGTTTGGTTGATACACAATTCCTTACTAAAGAAATTCTGATCTGATTGGGACGTTGGGCTAGTTACTGGTTGAATGTATTCCGATCTTCCTCTAAATGTCCAGCAGGTTAACTTACTACACGGGAGATCAGACCCTTCTGTTAAATTCAGATCCGCTTTTTGTTGTATTTGCATGTATGATCTCCTTACCATGTAAATGCTTTTAACCAAGAAGTTAAATTATCTTGCAAAACATTTAAGTTATCTCCCTTTCAACTATATAATTTAGTGTTGTCTGTAGTTTATAGAACAATAGAGGCTTTGGTCTGAGATGGTGAAACATATATTGGGTTAAGAAATTCAATTACACCCTACGTAACTAATACTAGGTAAATGTGAGCAAGACTTTTCGGGTACTGAAGGCACTAAAACAAAACAAAAATATCAGCCTGTCAACTTTGAGGTTGTGAGTTTGTGTCTGACTTTTAAGTGACAGCTAAAAACGACGCTGCAATAGACTTGAAACTTAAATAATAAAGTTTAACCGTGACTTATAGACAATCGATTGTTTTCTATACGTACATGTAGTGCAGCTCCCTACACCACTAAAAGTCGACTGGATTTCTACATTAAAGATCCGGAAACCTACATATATATGTTAGATTTTCATAGACTTAGATGTTTTCTAACCTGAAAGTGATGAATGACCTTGTCTGACAATTCCGATTATTTTGCGTCATTTAAATTACAACAAGATCTTTCCGAGATCTACCATGTCCAACAAATATTTCAAATGTAAGCGCAAAAATATTGTTGTAATCCGATTTTACCCATTCCCAAGAGTTCACTTTACAGACAGTAGTGAACTTTTACAAATGAATTAAAACATCAAAAGATTGTAGTACATACTTTTTTCCAGATATTCTACAGTTTATACTGCTTCCAGTTGATACGGGCGACAAGGATGTAACAGTGTATTTAGAAATTCAGACGTTTGACATTTCAACCAATGGATCTATATCTTTAGACATATTTATGAATACACGTCATTTGTCTGAAAGTTTTAGTAGTATGTCAGATGTTAAATATCAGTTTCAACTTTTGCCGAAAGAGAAACCACAATATGGAACTCTGATAGACAAAGCCATACACATCGAACTGTCAGGAATTGTCAAAATCAATGCGCTCACACTAAAGGCTCGATTCAATGATATGGCGACGATGACAATCTATCCAACACTAAGTTTAGGAACTGAATATAAAGTTATAACGTACTGTCAGATCCTCGGAAGCTGTCATATCGGAATTGCAGGATTGAAAGATGGATCATCAAATATCAGTATATCCCTGCCAAACAATAAAGATGTCAGTGTTATACTAAATGACAAAGTATACAGTGAAAATAATATTTTTTCTATAGAAATTTCAAATTATCAAACACTACTACTGGAATGTATTGGGTGTGATTTAACTAATACGGTAATTAACAGCACAGGCCCTATTGCCGTATTTTCTGGTGGAAAAGGAACTGTGGTCAGGAAGGGAGTAAAAGAAAGTGTATTTCTGACGCAGATGTCCCCTGTTACGACATGGGGTAAAGAATTTATACTTGTCAATTCAGAAGTTGATGACGGTGGTGATATGTTTCGCATTATTTCAAGATTCGATAAAACAGATGTGCATATTGAAGGTGGTCAGAGTATTCGAATAGGAAATTCAAATCAATGGATGCAGAAATTGATTGCCAAGGGAGATCTAATGTATATTACTGCAAATAAACCTATAATGATTTGCCAGATAATTTACAATGGAATAAACCATGCTGCAATGATTAATATACCTCCTACAGAGCAATTTCTTGTACATCCATTGGCTTTTTCTTGTCAGTTCAAAATCAAACTTATATTTCATGGCAATTCTGTGAACTCATTAGATATCAACGGCATGCAGAATACAAGTTTTGACATAGTATCCAAATCCGTTTTCGTCGCCAGCTCATTTAGTGTTAGTGAAAATAGTTCAACCATAGTTTGTCAGTTGATAGATGACGGAAGTGCGTTCGCAGTAGCCTATAAAACCTTTCCAGATACCGGAGCGTTATATTTGGATGTTCAGTATATCAGTGGATTCTATTTAAAGGTAATGGTACTGCAGAAACAGATTAACTGTATAAATATGTGAAGTTAAATGCGGCAAGAATAACTATTTGCAGATTATTGCAAGTTACTGGAGGCTTTCATAATTTTTTTAATTATTTTTTTTTATATTTCACATGTTTTCAAGCATTTTAAAATTTCTCCATTTATAGCTTACGTACGATTTTAACTCATTAGAAAGGCAAGAGAAAACCAAAGCAGCAATCAAGATGGAACAATCCGAGGACATAGGCAACATCGGAAACGAGGAAGACGAAAACATACAAACAATTCATGAAGATGCAACAGAAACTACAACACAGAAAAAAAGTAGATGAGCAACACGGACCCCAATAAAACCGGGATTGAACCTACATGCTCCGGAAGGGTAAACAGTTCTTGCTTCTAAATAGACACCCATGCTGCTCATGTCAAATCCGGTAAAAGTCATATTCAATAAGAGGAAAGAAGGTTGCAGGGGAACTTCATCGAATTATTTTCTTCACCTCTTCAAAGTAATTTAACCTCATAAAATTGCACAATACTATAAACCAAGGACTTGTACTAAGTCAACATTTATTTTAAAAAGCCTTTCAAGAAATCTTACCTGTAGTTATGGATGAAAAACTTAGATAGTGAAAGCATTTATATTAATTCCGTGAACAAAAATCGTTTATATTCGTCTTTCAGGAAATCACATGGACGAACTGTCTTTTTCAGTCTTCGGAAATATGAAAATGACAAAATATACCCTAAACACTAAAAACCCTTTTGTCCATGAAAGGCTTCGATTTAGATAACCATCATTGTAGATCCTACATCAAAACCTTTAATAGGCTGCTTTGATTATTCACTAATTTTACCCTCAAACATATCAATTTACAGGAAATACATGTGTCATCTACAAAGCAAATGGTCCCAGGAGATATGTTGGACAATGATGGTGATGGAGAGATAGATGAAGATGACTGTAGTAGCTTGTCAGATAGTATGTAAACTGCTCATTTTTGTAGGTTCATTCTTTCAACGTTCTCTGTAAAATATTCGTTAAAGGTTATAAACATGAATATTTAAAAGTCAACTCTTCATAATGCTTTCGTTTCAGCTTTCACTGAATTAGTAAAAAAACTTTAATATGGTTATCTAAGTACTGGTTTGTAACCACATTGGAAACTCGTTTAATCAACGATATAATTTAAAACGGACAACAGCATTTACGGCTACAAATAATAAGGGGACCTGGGTGCCGGAGTGGTTAAGATCACTGAATTATGACAATTAACCTAACATCGCCGTCATTGGTTCGAGTCCAGCTTACCCTGCTTCACATGTTAAGGATTATAGACACCTACATCGCACCTAAGGACGGGAGTGTCAGAAGTTAGCCGTCCGTGCTTTCCTCTCCTTGTAAGTCTGATAGTTACAATATAGCGTACAAAACTGCTGAAAAGATGAGAATGACTCAGGTGCACCGGTAGACCAAGCATGTCGCCATTTACGGTTATTTTTCCGAATAAGTTTCTCAATAACAGACAGTTCGATAGATGTGAAAACAAATTTCGAAACGTATTGATTTTCTTTTATTTAGCCCCCGAGGGTACCCGGGGTCTAGAAATAGGACCCAGGTTCTCCACCTTGCAGGGTAAAAGCCCTCCTAAACGGAATGTCCGCTGATTGTGCGGGATGATAAATACACAACCAACGTCCGTCGGATGGGGACGTAAAATCAAAAGTCCCGTGTTGGGAAAATGCCACGTTCTCTACATGTTAAAGAACCATTGTAACAAAGCTCTTCGTGAGTGGTCCATAAGTGGCCAGTTGCACAGCTAATATTTCCCGCCCCTACCCATTCTCCTTTTCAGTTGCGGTCAAAATTTTCCGCCCAATGGTCTGTCCCATTCCCCGTTTAATTATTTGTGTTGATTAACTGTTCTCGTCCGAAATATAGCTGAAATATTTCTCGTTGGACGTTAAACAACAATCAATCAATCGATCAATCTTTTATTTAGTTAGCAAATGATAATTTATATTATAAATATTTTTCGTCGTTCCTAAATCTTGCATATAAAAGTAAGCAATTGTAAGTAAACTATCAGTAAGCTGATAATTCAGACATTGAAGTCATTTCAGGTACCAGTAATATATAACAGTAAAGATCCTATATGACATAAGGCACATGGCATTCACGAATTATACGATCACTGGAAACAGCATTACACATGTATACCTCATTTTGTAAACTACAGCATATGTAACATTTTGTCAGCAATTTACTCTTAAATGATATTCTTAAAAGTAATATTTCCAACGAGTGATACTAGTGTTTTTAATGTTATTGTATGTTTTCCAATATTTTAAAGGTATCTACTATAAGGGTGGGAATGCAGGGAATTTCAATCAATCGAAACAAGAGTGTGTTAATCAGAAAATGATGTTAGCAAAACTGGATACTAAAGAAAGATATGCCAAGGCAGTCGAATATTTACGGACAGAAGGGTAAATTCTACTTTTCTTGATGAATCTTGACCGATATAAAAAATTAATCCGTGAAATTAACTACTCTACTGTTTTTGTTTTATTAATATTATTTCTTTAAATTAAAATTATACATAATGACTAACTTTTATTGTCACCAAATTTTTACAACAATTACTGATGAACAGTATATGTTATTCCAAAATGTGTCTCTAATATATTAATATATCATGAATGTAAGTTGAATTAGTTGATAAGACTAAAAAGTACACTATTAAATTATTGCTTACTTGCCTTTTCGGATTAAAATTAAACAAACAAATCTTATGTTTATAATACCGAAATATCTGTGGTCTCCAAACTTTACTCTGACAAATTAATTCCAATAATTTCAGATTATCGCTCCCAAAGCTGATGTACATAGGACTGTCCAAGTCACTTGAATCACCAGGAAATTATATTTGGGCTGATGGAGAACGTGCCACATATTTTCAGTGGGCAGATGGTCAACCAACAAGTCTTGAAAATGAAACGACCTGTATTGCTCTCAATACGACCGTGACCAATTCTGCATTCTATGTTGAATATGATTGTGAAGCAATTTTAAATTATTTATGCACGGGTAAGAAACGATTTTGCACTTAAGAACTTATCAACATTTAGTTTATTTATTGGACTTTTAAATTAATATCCTGCTCGAAATCCTACTTCCACCTCCCCGTTGTGAGCAGTTGGCATGGGTATTACCCGGCGAACCGAAGGGGGTAATCATATTTTGGCGAAAATGAAAAACGCTGGAGCAAAAGCTTTCAGTAATTAATGTAATGGAAACAATTCCCAAGCTTAATTGTTTCCTGAAATCGATAATAACATTATACCATAATACTTCACAATGTGAAGCAGTGTAAATCTACATGTCTTATTAAGTAAATTTTTAATCAAGGTGAGTATACACCTGTTTGCAAGCGGGTGTTATTTCAGTCACCACCGACAAATTCATTTCTGTTAAAACATGTAATTACAATGCCTAACTAATTGATCTTTGGAATCACCATTCATTAAATTTAAATGGTACATATTTATAATATGGAATGTATCAATGTGTTACATATATCATGAGGCTCTGTAAGCTTTTTTTGTTTAACATACTCCATATAAGACCTCTTACGTTTTTAAAAATACCATAGAGTCGGTTATGTGTTTTCATACTCCAGATGACTCTTCAAAATGTGAGTTTTCCCCATCTTTCGTAATAAAACGAAAAGAGTTAAAAAATTACATATAAGGGCAATTATTTTTTTACATTGGCCATATGGTATATCCCCCAACAGGGCCTCTATTATGAAATTTAAGAGCATTCTGTATGCAAAGTGGGCTACATGTATTTCTTTAATCTCAATAATTTTGATTATGGGAAAACAGAAATACGTAACATTATACCGTTACTGACTGGCTTCGAGGGTAAGACCTATTTTATTGGACCCGAAGACCAATCTGTTGCCTGAGACCGATTACCGAAGGCGACATATTGGTTTGAGGGTCCAACAAAGTCGCCGTGTCTCGAGAATCCGGTCTATACATATTCTGTCATACCTTCGTTGATTAGAAGCGATAATGTAATACGATAATCCATTAATATTTTAGCTCTGCCCCCCTAGAGTCTTGATCTGCATTGTAGATATCACGAAAAGAGGAATCAACTATTGAAATGTTAAAATTTAATTTTATTAGATTTATTCAGGGAGAACTTTATAAAGGTATAACAATAAAAATCTAAATGTGTAAGAATGTAAGAAGAATTACAAATGTACCCTTTATATTACTCAGGTATGTTATCTATACGCAGTACGATTCTGTGTTGCATAAATACTGTATAATCTGATTTTAGATTGGGCTCCACTTGAAGACAAAGACTGTACCTCAACAGCATCCTGTAAGTCGTAACAATTGTTAGAAGCTATTGGGTTGATAATAATAATAATAATGCATTATCTACTACGGGGAAATGCTTGTAAGTGGTAAAATTTAAGGTCAAGTAGCAGTAATTGAACGCCTTTGAAACTTTTTATTTCACTAAAGGCCCTATATAGAGAGGTAATAGTACATGTACAATACAGAATAAAATAATATGAAACAAATACAAAATGCATGAACAATGTAGCTTATGAATATGATGGAAGGTAATATTATGTCGAGAAAATAGACTTAACAATTTTACAAAATTTTTGCTAGTCCAGTCAAGACAAATCTGTCTTCACTACTCATTAATTCAGAATAACTGACAGTATTTGGTTTTTGGTAGAAATTTACATTGATACCCCCATTTTTCTTTGGTTCATGCAAAAATAAAGGTGTTTGTAGTTACTGTCCATTACTGCTACCTGACCTTAAACAATTACATAAATATAGAACATACAGTTTTGTTTCTGAAGTCGTTTTCTCAAAAAAGAACTATTACTTTTCTAAATATTATTAAAAGAACCATTCTTTTTCTAAATGTTACTAAAAAAAAAAAAAAAAAATACGTAATGATTATTGGAATTTCTTTATTCATGCAACTTTGCATTCAGTTAAAGTATATTTTTATTTCAGTATCCAAAGACCACAAAGGCGTATCATTTTTGTTTCCTGTATGGTATTTGTCCGATGATGATGGCAACATCAACTTCGATTTAGTAGCAACATCATCTACACAAGTGTCGTTATCAATATACAAGCAAGAAAAGCTTTTTAGCTATGCAACATACTCAGACTCATTTTCCAAGAATCTAAACCTCAAAGTTGGTTATCCGAATGATATGACAATCGTGAAGGCAGAATCCGCATCCGATGAATTTTCATTATTGATGTTGCTACACCTCGACGATAATGGAGTCAGAAAATCTATTTCAACTCTCCTGTATCCAACTGATGTTTGGGGGTTGGATTATTACGCAGCAAGTTATTGTACTTCAGTTTGTGTATCATTTTGCCTCGTAAGTGCGGCTTACTACGACACAGAAATAATTTTCGTCCTAAAGGATTTTAACATGAAAGTTGATATGAGTCTGATGGATACTAACTTCAGAGTTGAAAATAAACTTACATTTGGTATAACACTAGACAGATATCAATACGCACTGCTGAAGTCAGAGCAAGATCTGACAGGAACTTATATCAAGGGAGGCAATCCAATATCCGTTATATGTGGATCTGACTTTCAAAGTTTTACAATTGGCGAACAACTGCCTCCTGTAAAATACTATAATAAACAGACATTTTCTTACATATTTCAGTTATACGACACCGACAATACAAATATGACATATTTTGTTCGCGTCATGACATCAGAAAGTGATACACTGTGTACTATCAGAGATACTACTTACACATGGAATGAACGATTAGAAAAACCGGGAGATTTCTTTCAATTTGATATTGCAGACCCAACAGATTTATATTCAATCACATGTAATCAGCCGGTTCTTGTTTGGAATATTATAATAGACAATGATGATGCTGGTACTATGACCCTTATTCCAATAACTTCTCAGTATTACACTTCTCAGAACTGGTTTACTCTTGATGTTTCAAATAATGTGGTACAAAAACTATATGCCTACAAAACCTCGACAAATTTCCCACTTAAGTATTTAAGCCAAAGTTGGACGGGAACTAAAGGTTTTGTTACAGACATGTTAGAAGAGGTCAATTACAATTCTTACACCAAACACAACAACATTTCATATTTTCTGTGGAATATCGGACACGACAATGGATATGCGTTTGGGACTCACTTGGGAATGGCTTTCTTTGATCAGTCGGTGAGTTAAATTTATGCTTATGAAAAATAGGGAAACATTCTACAATAATAATAATTTGGGTAGACTTTCTGGATTCCATTGTTTATATCATCACGGTTCTAACTTTTAATAGATGATCATTGCTAAAAAGTTGGATAACAAATAAAAAATAACAACACTAACCATATTTTTCTTTAAATCGATGAAGCTACCTGCCTTTATGTAGAACAAATAAAAAATATAACGTGTTCAATAAAATATGTCCAGTTTGTCCCTTTATTGTAACATTACTGTATTTCATGTTATGATTTTGTATATTAGATGATGCAGTATTGTCAGTGTTCTTATTTGCATTAAAAAAATAAACCCCAAATCATGAAAAATTTACCATAACGGTATTCAATTTTTTGGTTTTAATTTTTTGCACAGATTGTATAGTTTATGTTAGCACTTACTAACCACAAAGTATAATGCTTGCATTACCGTTTTGGAAAGTTTTCGACAGTCAGTTACTTAAAAAGTCACAGGTAATGCAGGTAACATCGAACATATGTTTGTTTGATATATGTTTTACATATCGAGCTAAAACAGTTTAATACTAATAAAAGAATAAAGTCTAAACGCTATGTTTTCCTTTTACTTATACAGATTTGTGAACTAGGAGCCACAGCTGACGAAGACTGTGATGGTAAATTCGATGAAGAACTTTGTACTTTACTTGGATATAATTTCGGTAACAAACAACAAACGCATGGAACTTTTATTTGTTGACGTAAAATGTAAAATGTGTGGTATAATTTGTTATGTAGTAAGTCATTATTAAACCGTTAACAACTGGTTTGTAAAGGCAGAAAGCTATGTTCATTTAATTCATTTCGAACATTTATACTATATATTATTTATATCCTGACAAGATTATTCTGCATGCAGTAATAGGCTTGTTATAGTTGTTTCGGATCCAAAATATTTCCTTAACAACATATGTTTGAAAATTGGCAAAATTGACTAACAATGACATTTTATCAAAATAGATCACGTCTACGTAAATAATAAAAAAGAAATTGTCGGTTGGACTACAATCATGAACTTTAATTTTATCTTCCAAAAATTTTATTCCACAAAAAACCCAGTTGAGATGGCAAAAGGTATGAATAGTATCCTAAAATGATAATTGCTGAATTCATCATGAAATTATATTTTGAATCATATTTCAAGAATCTACTTTCAGTCTTGAAATAAAGTAAAAAAAAAATGTGAGAATCAGCTGTAAAAAGATATTCATATTAATGAAAGGTTAAAAAAAATCATTTCAGATGAGCCTCGTAAAGTTTTATTTGCATTATTAGCTATATCATTTAAGTGAAATTCAACAATATAATGGTTTAAGTATAAAAATAGTAAGGGGCTTTGATTTGATCATTAATAATAAACTCGCCTTGACTGGCTAGATCACTTTTCTTTATGACTTCACAATCTTTTTCATTTACGATCATCATGTTACCACTGTGAAAAGGCGATTTTGACATAAAAAGTTCCACGGTTAGTTCTGAAACTACTTGCAAATAGGTGTCACAAGAAAAGAATAATGAGTAAGTAAATATTGTTTAACACCAAATCATCATTTTTACAGCTTATATTAATGTCTGATTGTACTGGACCAGCAGACTGAGCTAAATTTATACACTGCTAGCTCACTGTAATAGGCCGTAGTAGACAGGTCAGCCAACTAGGTCATACTATTTAGACTTCTCCTTAATCTGTGTGCTTAGCAGAGAAGCGTCAGGTACCAATTCACGAAGTCTTTGGTTTGATCGGACCGGCATTCCTAAATTTCACGTTCCTCAGTAGGACACGCTAACCATTGCAATACAGAGGCAGTATAAGCAAAAAATACACAAATACTAGGACCATATTTCCCCTTGAATTATCATATGTTTGATTTTTAAGCTATTTGACTTTAGCTATAGTGTTTGATGTGTTATATTTCAGTCCCAGATAAGTTCCTCTTGGCAACCGGAAAGTACCTACCAGATTATGATGTTGATGGTAACTATGACGAAGATTGTGCATATACTGTTCCAGGTAGCTTAATAAAATATTGTAGTCAATACTTTTTAATTGTATATAATTTTCTTTTATAGTATTGGCAGAACGCAGTCAGATATACAATACAATGAATATCTGTCAATGTTAAATCCGAGTTCCAGTATTTGTACATTGCCATTGCGCGGACATGTTCAAGGCCTTCGCGGAGTTTATTAAGAGTAGACGCTCTTGTTCGACAGTTTATATACCCATGTCCTAGTGTTAGTCAAACATTTTTATTTTCCCAGCAGCTCCTCCAATTTTTGATTAGCTTTGTTTTTTCTGATGCTTTCCCTTCACGATATGGCTGCAGTATTGCCGAAAGTGAGGTTAAACACTAAATAAACAAAAGGTGCATGTTGTGAAATTGTATAGACTCCAGGATAGACATAACTTTTCTTTTCTATCTTTATCATATACAGAAATAATTTCTCCTAAAACTTCTAAGGATATTCCGTTAATATCTACATTTTATACCAGGTTTGTAAATTATTTCAGTTTCCTTTGTCATCTAAATGATCAATCCGAATACAAGGAAATTTAGATACTGATGATTTACTGTTGTCTATTTTACTTTATATGTGAAATGAAAAAAAAGATTGGTGGATGGGGAGGGATTAATACCATCCACTATGGTATTTAAAAAAAATAATAAATTAT
>JAOXYI010033026.1:0-13215 GCA_028566495.1 Lithophaga antillarum
ACAAAATTATTTTTCCTTATTAAGGAAATATGATTACAAAATTATTTGAAGTTAATAACGAAAAAATATTGTCGTTAATAGGGAACAATAGTTTTGTAAAAGACTGCAACAGAACGTCTGCCTTCCTAGGCTTTGTAGTTCCAACCAAGCTCAAGCTTTTCCCGACCTGGTTAAAATAGCAAACACTTACAATTCACCTGATTTTCATGATTTCTACGAGGGAGCTCAGAATTATAATAGCAAAAATAAGTACTTTCAATTTTAGCATCTAAATTTTTACCGCTTCTGTGCTAAATGAGCATGTTTTATGGAAGCCTTTTTGTAAGTAGTAGTAGTATTTTCTACATTAGCAGTTGATTTTTTTCTAACTCAAACTTTAACCTTAACTTTAACACGAAAATTAACTCTAACTCGAAGTGCAAGTCGAAGTTTAACCCGAAATATAACTTGAAATGCAACTGGAACTTTAACTCGAACTCTAACCCGAACTTTAATTCGAATTCTAACTCGAACTCCAACTCGAACTCTAACTTGAACTCCAACTCAAACTTTAACTCGAACTCGGACTTTAACTCGATGGTTCCCCACACTCTACCTGTTGGAGAGAAATGTACATAAAATACAAAATACAACGAAAAGCTTGACGTCTTTGAAGTCAGGATTTTAATTTGTAAATGTATTTATGTATTGGTATAATGTTAAAAGGTCTAGTGGTAGGTTTCATGAAATGAAGTCATTCATGTAGTCATTGAAAAGAAAAATGTCAGTTTCTAATCTATTAATTCTGTTGTACCATAAACCTGAAATTTTATTTCTCGAATCAGATTTAAGTTCTGTTTATATTCAGTCAGTATTGGATTATTTTCCATTTATTTAATTGTTCTATTGGGTTTATTCCAAAGTAATTGCATATTCCAGTAAATTTAATGTAATTACTTCCGCGCTGATTGACTATCTTGCAAATCTCACTATAATTAATACCATTAATAAGGAAGAAGTTAACCTCATTTCTAATACTTTCTTCATAATACAAATTAAAACTAAAAACCTGTATCAATAATTGAATGAGCAGAGAGATTAAAACATGGTCTAAAATATGCAAAAATCCTATCCTATTGTAGTGAAACTCACTAACTACAGCTCATATTTGTATTCAACGTGCTTTTTTAATATGAAATCAAGGTTTTGGTTTGAAACTATTGAATATTAAATGAAAACTATCAGCATGTTTCCTCTTAAGCGTAACGTTACACGAAAAACGCTTGATAGAGGTACTAACCAATGATCATTCATGAACAGTTTTGATTTAATTGGCTTCGTAGTTTCTAAGACGAAGATCTTTGAATGTTTTCCCAATTTATCCTATGTTAAACTAGGTCCCGCGATGGCGGCTATCTTGGACTTCCGATAGGTGTTAAAATTACAAATTTGATACGAAGTCATCCAATGATCAACAGTTTTGGTTTAATTTTCCTCGAAGTTTCTGAGAAGATGATCTTTGAAAGTTTTCCCATAGGGTCCAATGTTAAAATCTGTCCTGCGCCGGTGGTCATCTTGGATTTCCGATGGGCATGAAAAGAAAATTTGCTAGAAAATCATCCAATGCTCATTCGTCAACAATTTGGTTTAATTGTCTTCAAAGTATCTATGAAGAAGATCTGAAATGTTTTTCCCATAGGGTGCTATGTTAAACTATGTCCTGCGATGGCGGCCATCTTGGACTTCCGATCGGCATGAGAATTACAAACTTGGTAGAGAACTATGAACACCATGAACAGTTTTTGTTCAATTGACTATTGTTTCTGAGAAAATCTTTGAATGCTTTTCCCGTAGTATCCTATGTTAATCTATGTCCTGCGGTGGCGACCATCGGCACGAAAATAATAAACTTATTAGAGGACCAAAAAATGATCAGCAATGAACAGTTTTGGGTTATTTGTCTTCGTGGTTTCTATGAAGAAGATCTTTTAATGTTTTTCCCATATAATTCTCAGTTAAACCGTCCTATGATGGCGGCTATCTTGGACTTCTGAGTGCCATCAAAATTACATACTTGGTAGAGAACCATCCAATGATCATTCGTCAACAGTTTTGGTTTAATTGACTATTGTGTTTGAGTAAATCATCTTTGAATGCTTTTCCTATAGGATCCTACGTTTAACTCATCTTGTGGTGGTCATCTTGGATTGCACGAAAAGTACAACTTGATAGAGAACCATCTAATGATCATTCGTCAACAATTTTGCTTTAATTGTCTTCATAGTTTCGATGAAAAAGATCGAGAATGTTTTTCCAACAGGGTGCTGGGTACTATGTTTAACTATGTCCTACGGTGGCGGCCTTCTTTGGACTTCTGATCGGCATGAAAATTACAAACTTGGTAGAGGACCATCCAAAAACATTCGTGAACAGTTTTTGTTTAATTGACTCTTTCGTTTCTGAGAAGATCTTTAAATGCTTTTCCCATAGTGTCCTATGTTAAACAATGTCCTGCGATGGCGGCCATTGTTGATTTTCAGTCGGCACGAAAAGTACAACTTATAAGAGGACCATGTAAGAAACAATATGACAACATTACAGTTCCATCGATCATGTGATTTCTGACAGGAAGATTGCTAAAATTTTAGCCAATCAGATTATATTTTTGCCCTAATGGCGAAGTTGAATTACCAATCGTCACCAATATTATAAACTTTGTAGAAGACCAACCAAGAAATATTGCTACCAAGCTTGCTTCCAATCCCCCGTACAGTGGTGTCAGAGAAGAAGATCGAAATGTGAAAAGCTAACGAGGACGACGGACGAGGAACCAATGTTATACTATGTCCCGTGGCGGTGTCCATTTTGGATTTCGGTTTGGCAGAAAAACAAAGTTTATAGAGAACGATTAAGTGAACATTTTTGCACATTACATTTGCTTTGACTCAGTGGTTTCTGGGAAGACCTTTAAAGGTATTTCTCATAGAATCCAATCTATGTTTAAACTATGTCCTGCGATAGTAGCCATCTTTGATTTCGGATTGGCCAAAAACCCCATAAAGTTTGTAGAAGACCATCAAAGGAATATTACTGCAAAGGACCATTTCATTCACTCTGTGATTTTTAAGAAGATCTTTGAAGGTATTTTCCATAAGGTCCAGTGTTAAACTATATCCTGCGGTGGCGATATCTTGGATTTTGAATCGGAAGAAAAATCTTGGATTTCGGATCGGCAAAAAAACAAAATTCGTAGCGAATCACCCAAGGAACATTTTCATTGACTCAGTGGTTTTTGAGATCTTTAAGTTATTACCCATAGGGTCCAGTATTAAACTGTCCTGCGGTGGTGGCCATCTTGTGCTGAGCATGGGCAAAAAAAAACTGTAAACATCGTAGACGGCCAACCAAGAAACATTTCTGCTTAAGAACATTTTCATGGACTCGGTGGTTTCTGAGAAGATCCTTATAGGTATTTTCCATAGGGTCCGATGTTAAATTTTGTCCTGTGGTGGCAGACCGTGGCAGCCATCTTAAATTTCGGGAAAAAAACCAATAAAGTCTGTAGAGGACCATCCAAGGAACATTTCTGCAAAGGACCATTTTCATGGGCTCAGTGGTTTCTGAGAAGATCTTTGAAAGTATTCCCATACGGTCCAATTTTATAACTTTGTAGAGGACCAACCATGGAATATTCCAAAGTTATGGTTCCATTAGCCATATGGTTTCTGACAAGAAGATCTTTGAATTTCAGACAATTAGAACACGTTATTGACCTTTGAGGCCATGCTGAATTTCCGATCGACATAAAAAAACGTAAAGTTTGTAGAGAACTATCCAAGGAAAATTCCTGCCAAGTTTGATTCCAATATGTTAAGTGGTTTCAGAGAAGAAGATTGAAATGTGAGAAGCTGGCGGATAACGACGACGGGCGCCAAGTGATGGCAATAGCTCACATGGTCCTTCGGACCAGGTGAGCTAAAAATGAATAATTTACTTCATTATACACCCCACCCCTCGCGAAAGCTGGCGGTATATAGTTATCATGCATTCCGTCCGTCTGTCTGTCCGTAACCTATTTGTATCCACCACTCCTCCTTAACCACTTCATGGAATTCAAAAAACTTCAACATTCTTTAGTATGAGGTGTAGTTGTGCATCATATATTTAATTTTTCTCATTATTGAAAATTTTCTAGAAAACAGCCATTTTACATGTACTTAGGCTTTGGGAGAGGGAGGTCCGATATTGTATCCACTACTCCTCCTTAACCACTTCATCGAATTTGACAATACTTTAAACTTTCTTCAGTATGAGCTATAGTTGTGCACCATATATTTATATATTTTTTCATAATTCAAAACTTTCCAGAAAATAGCCATTTTATAAGTACTACTCCTCCTTAACCATTATATGGAATTTCACAAAACTTAACACATTCTTTAGTATAAGGTGTAGTTGTGCACCATATATGTAATTTTTCTCATTATTGAAAATTTTCCAGAAATAATCATTTTATATATGTACTTAGGCTCTGAGAGAGGGGGTTTCCATATTGTATCCACTATTCCTCCTTAAGCACTTCATGGAATTTCAAAAACCTTTATCACATTCTTCAGTATGAGGTGTAGTTGTGCACCATATATTTATTTTTTTTCATAATTCAAAATTCTCCAGAAAACAGTCATTTTACATACTTAGGCTTTGGGTGAGGGGTCCCATATTGTATCTATTACTCCCCTTAACCATTACACGGAATTTCACAAAACTTCAACACATTCTTCAGTATGAGGTGTATACAAATTTAGTTGTGCTCCATTGTTTAATTTTTTCATTTCAAAACTTTCCTGAAAACATGGGACATAGTCATTTTACATGTATAGGCTAAGGGGGTCCCATGTTGCATCCAGTCCTCTTTCGTACCCATTATATGGAATTTCATTAAACTTCAACACACTTTAAAGTGTGCAGTGTAGTTTTACACAAAATTATTTTTTTTGATTTGAAATTCTCTAAATGAATACACAATAAATAGGTTTAGTTTGGCGCGGGGGTATCAATTTGTGAGCTATGCTCACAGCACCTTGTTGTTATTATTTCTTTTATTCTATGAATTTCTTTACTTCCAATGTTTTGTTCCTTTAGGCTTGTTTTACTTGCGTCTGTATGATATTGTTTTGCGTCGCTTTACTATTAATATTATATTTGGAAGCCTTTCATGCTTAAAATGAATAACCATGGTACCACTCAAAAGTTCAAAACAGTTTCGTGGAAGACAATGAATTAAATGTATTAAAAGCGAATAAACAACTTCAAGAAAAGTAAATATGTAACATTATTTATATTTCAATAAAACATGATGCCTTATCAATGTTTTGCGATAAATAATGGTTTGCAAGTAATTTCAAAGGCTGCATAGATCACAGATTTTTTGTTCATTAAAAGGAACAATTATTTTATTAAACCATGACAAACCATTCTATTTAATGAAACTGTAGATATATTTGTGAAATATAATTCAGAACATGAAAATGCAATTCGTCATACAATATCTGGTTCAAAGTTTTCTTTTATACAAAATGATGTGATCTTTAATGGTCATTTTGTTAAAAATTGTTGCTTCTATCAACGTCCAAATGAAAATTATAAATTATACAAGGGAAAAACATTTCAATTCATAGACAAATATAAAAATAAAGACTCGATAGTTTTTGACAGATAATCAACAAAACGTTATCTTTTGTTTTATTGCGATCAAACACGAATTTGGAGTATCGGTTACTGAAAGCCGGTTACAACCTTATGTAAACGTCAAACAAATTAAAACACATTTTTCTAATTACAATGAGGAGAATGGATTCAGCATAATAGCAGGACTACAAACAAGGTCGGGAGATATGATGTTCCAAAGTCACATTCCGGACACGATTAAAGAAATCCAGTAAAAATAACATTAATTTCCGTATAAAACCGGGAATGACATCAGGTGCATCGATAAGTAAAAAATTGCCAAAAAAGATTACACACGTAAATACGGAGAGCTTGTTCCATATGCGGTTTACGCTATGAACGGTGATAAAAATAATGTAAATTAAGGATCAAATACAAAAATGTAACTGCCAAGTTTAGAGGCAATGGTCAATTTTAATTAAATTAGAACACTGACTATTAATGATGTGACTTTACTTTCTATTTTTATTCCTCTAGTTTCGTGTAAATATTTGTTAAAGCCCATCACCGGCCTGATTAATTAAAAAAAATATGTGTAATAACAATTAGTTCAGTGTTAGTTTACAAACCTTCCATAAGACTCCACCAAACGGTTTATCTTCTACTGGCACAGTAAATAAACGAAATTCATTCGTGTTTTAGATAATATCAGCATAGCCTCAAAATAAATTGATGATACCTACTTATATTATAATGGTCAGGAAATGGGTTAATGTCTAATGTTTATATCCTGATTTCCAAAATGAAATTCAAATATACCATTGTATTACTCTGATGTGTGACGTAAACTACTGTGTTCAAAATAACATTTATTCAACAACTAGTCAAATCTATGCATATTTATATTCTTGGTAGCGAATCTTTCAGAAGTATGTATAGAGAGGCCGGCTCAACGTAATTTGGGCGGCCATTTTGTTTTCCGGTAGCTGCTGACAGTGAAAAATGCAGTATTTTGTTGTTCGATTTCTACGAATAAAAATCTTTATTTGAAGGCTATTTTTATGTATTATCATAATCAACGTGTTATTAAAAACCTTCTATAGTGTTATTTCCATCGGTAATGTATCGTGTCGGAATTGGAACAACGATGTTTAACATTTACGTTACGCGGTACGGTTTCTTTCATCGGGATTGCCTCTTTGGAGCCAGAAATAAATATGTTCCTGACGTCACATAACTTGAAATTTAGTATCCAATGAAAGCGGAGATTCCTATTTTGTGCTTAGTTGAAGTCGCTCCCGATTTCCTGTTTACTTTAACCTTGAAATCGTCAAAAGAAAACTTCAAAGACAAAAATAACTAAGAAATATTTGAAATATCTTCTTCCGACCGCGATATTCGAATTTTCTAGTAGAATTTTAGCATAAGTATTATTAAATCGATTTGATTTTTACCAGGAACATATTTATTTTTAGGCAATTTTGAACCGACCCTGAACGTAGCTAGCGGACATCATTGGAAATGGCAGACACTGACGTTCACGTTGCTTCCACGAATGTTTACGTCGGTTAGTATCATGTAATGACGTTTATGTGATGTAGTTGTTTTCACATACGGTGTAATTTATAACAGCTTGTTCTTTAAAAAAATATTCAATTTACAAAATAGATATAGGTTACCAGAAATATTGATAAAAAGAGGGGGGCGTTAAATCATTTAACTTTTCAGTCGTGACAGAATATTTTGTCAACTGCTTTGATAAATTATTGTGAAAATTTAATGAATTATACATAGATAATTTCAATTTCAGCATATCCTTTAATTTTCAGAGAAGAAATTTATTCCATGAGATTTATCTCTGTGGTCAGCATAAAATGTTTGATAATTATTTTCTATGAATAAACTGACTTTATTTCTAGGAGACCACAAGGAGATACAGGCTCTTCTGCATCTGGGATACAATTATTTTCTGATCAGTGAGACTTCACAGTCTCATATTTTTGTAAATCATTTTGTGGCAATTTATTTTCATGAACTTGCAGGCATGTGGATTTATTTAAAATATTCAGTAAATTCAGTTTGCACAGATTTAAATTCTAACACTTCTAAAAACCTGAGATTAATCTCAGTAAAAACATAGTACAAAAACCTGAGAGCAGACTTCACCGTAGCTTTTAGAAATTCTTGAAGAAGTCCAACTTTTTTAAGATTTTCAAAAGTGTTTCGGTTTGATTTTTTTCATATTATGTTATTTTACAGCTTTAAACACAAATTTTTCTCTGTAAAAGGGTCATATGTAAATTTTCATAAATATTTGTATAAAATAGTTTTGTTTTAAATTAAAAAGAATTACAAGTAAGTCTGAATTAATCCTGTACAATTTAGCACCTTGATGTACAAATGAATATGTTGTTTGTTAAACGTCATAATTTTTATCCAATCAAAATTTGTATTAAATTGAGTACTTTTTAAATTTATGTTCCTCAGATCAGTCATCACTTCTTAATGACTTGCTGCAGAGATTCAACCAGTCCAGCACCAGTGAGATGAATGAAATTTCATTCCAGTGACATAAACAGAGATGTTATCTATTCTCTGCTGACAGATCAGGGGCACATCGGTTAGTTTTATTTCATGAAAATAAATGAATATTTATCACTTTGATATTCATTAACACTTTTTTAATGTAATATTTTAAGCAATTTACATTACTTATATAATTTTAAAAATGTTTAATGGAACAAAATTCATTTTTCAACTAAAGAATAAATAAATAAATTTAAAAAAATTGTGATATAATATATGATGGTCAATTCTATTAAAGTATGCGGTTATTATAACAAATAGTAGGTTTCTTTGTGGTCCCTTCTGTTTTTCTTTTCAGTTCATCTGACAGTGTGCTTTGCTGGTCAAAGATAATATACCATATCGCTGGTCGATGAGATCCGAGCTGGCCTTTGAATGGTATCTAATAATATAAGTCACAGCTGATTGTAAAACAATTTGTCAGAAGTCACCTTTAAAAATAATTTCTATTTTGTGTGCTAATATAAGATTCAATAAATTGTAGAAAAATGTTGCTGGTCAACATTTTTTCTTGTATCTATTGCCCTTAGTCCAAATGCAACATTATAGCATGCATGCAATTTTTTTACAGATGATTGGACATTAGAAAAATTCCATCTCAAGGTGGGGAAGGAATACATATTTTGGCACTGTGTCGTTTTGGTCATAGAGGACAGTACTGAACTTTCGTTAAAGAGAATATTCCCATTGTAATAGACAATCTCAATTTTGATGGCATTACTAGTGTTTCAGCTTTTGTTAGAAAAATTAGAAACAAAATGAAATCAGCTTTCAAAAACAGGTCAGCTTATTCTGCACAAGAAGTAGCAGTAGGGGTTGTGTTCAAAGATGTAGGGCCTTTTTGTGAAAAAGAAAATATTTCCTTAGAATGGTTACTAAATCCCACCCCAGTAGATAAAAATACACAAGTTACAAAAGGTCTTGTGTTGGAGTTACGTAAAGTTAGGATACGCCACAATATTGCTCATAAAAAGTGTTCTTATGGGTACAGTATCTATGTAGGTTAAACTATATACCAGATGCTGATGACTTAAAACGGCAACTTGATAGAATTCATAATAAACGATCAAGCCTATTAAGATCTGGAAAAAGTGATGTACATGAGTATTTGAATGAAACATATAGCCCTCCTATATAGAAAAATGGTCAGTGACAATATCTCATGTCATCTCATACTTGATAAGGAAGCAGGACTGAGTGGTCAGTTTAATCCTAAAATGAATGTAGACAAAAACAGTTTTGAAAGATTAAAAATAAAGTTTCAAAATGTTAGAGAACAAAACTTTAGTGCTAATTTAAGGTTATACAAACTCAGAAAAGAGTACAACAAATTGAAAACAAAATATGAAGTTAATGCTTCAAAACTCTCAGCGCTTCTACCATTAATGTCAACAAAAGATTAAAAAGAAAACATAATAAGATTGCAGAACTTGAAAGAGAAAAAAAAACAAGTTAGAAAAAGAAATGAAGTATCAGAAACAAAGAAACATTGCTATAAAAAATAAATTTAAGGGGCAATCAGTCTTACTCAAGTATTACAAGAATAAACTAAAAAAATCAATGTCAATGAAAAATTCTGAACTACAATCAACCAAAGACGACAATGATTCAGTTCAAAATAATACAAATACTTGTATATTAAATGAAGATTTACATAATCTTGAAAATGAAAATGAAATTTTAAAAGAACAAATAGATAAATTAATAAATCCACAAACAGAAAAAGTAAATTTGTTTAAAGGTGGTAAATATGATGACATAAAAGAGAAGTTTATGCCACACTTCTTTCGATGAATTTCGGAGAAAAAATTGTCAGGACAGTGCTGGAAAAAATGGGTGGTCTAAAAGTTGATCGACTTCCAAAAAAAAAACCCTTTGCTGAAACTATGCTTATAGAAGCCAAATTGTTGGCTCAGTTACAAGCTGCAGAAGCTATGCTTAATAGCCCCTACAATACATTTCACGCAGATGGCACTAAAAAGGATGCTCGGGAATTTGGTGGTTTACAGGTTGGCACTACTTCTGGTCAATATAGTTTAGGTGTAACAGAAATGGTACGGGGGATAGTGATAATTTTCTCAAAATGATCATCGATTCAGTTTTGACAGATATGGCAGAATCAACAGAAACAGAGCATATAGATAAAAAAAAACCAGTTATTGCTTTCAATAAAAAATAGCATGACAGACAGACATATTGTGAATTCATGTTTGAAAATATCGTTATAAAAAATGCGGTTAGAATGCATACCCGATTTAGATGATAATACAAAAGAAATTAAGAAAAAAATATCGTCATTAAATGGTTTTAAATGTAATTTACATGTTTTGGTCAATTTGGCATCTCAAGCAGAATCAGGATTAAAAAATTAGGGGTTTACAAAGGTATTCAGGCAATGAAATTATTTTCTCACACTACAAAGTAATGAGCTAAATATGTTTTCCCTTCATGATCCATTTTTCTTTTATATGTTATACCAGCTTCTTTTCTATGTAGCATATTCATTCCTTACCCGCATGCACTACTAACTCTTCAAAATGTGAATGGACCAAGTTTTGTCCTATTGGCTGAATTATTACTCAACATTCTGAACATTCTTAATTATGGCTTAATATAACAGAGCCAATTTTTGACATTCTTAAATGTGCTTTAATTTGTGTTGATCATGTCTTGACATTCTGAATGATGTCCGAAAAGTTCTTTATCTTGTATAGTCTTTGAACCGTTCAACATTCCCATTCACAAGTACACGGTGCCACACGGTACACGGACACGGGTGTTTTACACTATAAACGTACAGGATTCACATGATATACTGAAACGATCAACACGGTGCATGGATATGGTTCATATGGTTAGAATAAGGTCCATGGTACACGTTACAGGCAACACATTGCCCAGTTGAATCAGAGATGTACAATTTAACGATATATAAAATTTTGGTCAGAAGTAAATGACAGTCATAAGCATAGCGCCTTTTATGAAAGTTTTGAATGTTTTGTCAAATGTTTCTATTTGGGTGCTACGGTCTGACGTAAACGACAACCATAAGAGTATCATAGTTTAAATATCCGACTTTTACCTCAAAATTTTCCCATTTGACTGCTTTCAAATGAAGCAAAAATAGTGACCATATTTAGAAGACAGCTATAAGCCTATCAGAGAAAAATATCTGATCGCGACCAAAGTCTTTCTCGTGTGAGTGTATTAGAGTGAAAAAAATAAGAAAAAAAATAAGAACATGACGTTTAAGTATATGTATTGGATCGCGATAAAAAAAAAAGTTTCTTTTTCAGTGTTACGGACTTATGATAGAGGAAAGTTATATGTATATCAGAGTAAAAACATCAGAATGCAACCTCAAACTTTCCTCATTTCAGTCCTTCTGAGTGAAAAAGTAGAAAAACCTATCTTAAGTATACTTATTTGACAGCGATAAAAATTTATCTTAGGGATTGAAGTAGAACACAGCCATAACCATATTGGAGTATAAATATCTGATTACAGTCTCAAAATTGTTTCATATGAGAGAAAAAATAGAAAACCGACCCTATTTAAGTATATATAAAGGACCATAATAAAAAAGATTGTTTTCTGGAGAGTGATGTACAAAACCATAAGCATATTGGTGTATAAATATCAGATCGCAACCTCAAAATTTTCTCATCTGAGTCCTTCTGAATGTCCAAAGTAGAAAAACTGACCGTATTTAAGTATATGTATCGGACCATTATAAACAAATCCTTTTTGGACTATATATAATTATGGATTGAAGTAGAAGGCATTTATGAGCATATCAAAGGATAAATATCAGATCACAGTCTAAGACGCTTCTTATTAGAGTCCTTTAGAGTGAACAAAATACATAAAAACTGGCCATATTTAAGTATATATACATGATTGATCGGGATATAAAATGTTTGTTTTTCTAGTGGTCTTGATGGAAGTAGAAGACTGTCATAAGTCTTTTGGAGTATAAACATCAGAATGCGACTTCAGAATGTTATATCAGTTCTACTAATTGAAAAAAATTTAAAAAAACAGCCATATTTAAGTGAAAGTATTGGACCGTGACAAAATAAAATTTCTTCTTTGAATGTTAAGTGTTGAAATAGAAGACGGTCATAAGCATATCGGAGTAATATCAGATGACAACCTCAGAGTTTTCTCATTAAAGTCCTGAATAATTAAATGGAATAAATGACCAGCTGTAGGACATATTAGACCATTTTGTTTTCCAGCATTAACAATTGACGTAGAGGACAGCCATAAGCATATCGAAGAATAATTATAAGATCGCAACTCAGAGTTCTCCAATGAGTGCTAATGAATGAAAAAAACTTCCCATTTTTAAGTATACGAACTAGACCATAATGAAAACATTTAATTTTGGTGTTAAAGATTGTGGTAGAAGACAGCTTTAAGTATATCGGAGAAATAATATCAGATTGCAACCTCAATGTTTTCTTATATGAGTGGACAAAATTAGAAAACTTACCATATTTAAGCATTCGTGTACAACTGTGATAATTTTTTTGCGCATTTGAAATTGAAGATAGCCAAACGCATATCAGTGTATAATTATCAGATTGCACGCCTTAAAATTTTCTCAAATGAGTCCTTGTTGGTGAAAAGAAAAACTTGAAAACTGACCCTTTTTAAGTGTACGTACTGAAACATAACGAAAATTTTTTTTAGTGTTAAGGATTGAAAAAAGACAGCCGTAAGCATATCGGAATGTCAATAGCAGACCGCGGCTTTAAACTCTTCTCGTATGAGTGCTTCTGAGTGGAAAAATAGAAAGCATTTAAGTATAGGTATAGGACTGAGATTATAAAAATAACATTTTTTCAATTCATATTGAAACAGAAGACAACATAAGGACATTGGAGTATAATTATCGGAGCGCAACTCAGATTACTTCAGTAAGTCCTTCTGAATAGAAAAAGGGAAATTCCCGTATTTAAGTATACGTATTGGACC
>JAOXYI010033135.1:0-13214 GCA_028566495.1 Lithophaga antillarum
TATTTACACTTTAATATTTTTAGAGACATATTTTTGTTTACCCTGCAATTGTTCTATAAATGCATTGCCCGTACAAGTTTTTGTGATATACTGTCACTAACCTTGTACTGTCTCATGGCACCCAAGGCCTTATTAGATAATGATAAAAGCTTTGTAAACTGGGTCCCTGATGCTTTCATTGTGACTTCACTTACGACATTAAGTATATGACTCATTTGCACCACAAATGTGCGTTGATTTTTCATTTAAAAACATATTTTAACATTGTTATGACTTTCATCGTTGTACACACATTGCAAGATAAACACAACATTATTGATAAATATATAAAATATAAATTTTACTTGTTCTCACTATGAAACCGGCAAAAATTTCTCACTAAAGCTAGCATTTCTGTCCATTTCTAAAGTTAGTACAAACGAAATATATTTTCACGGACATATATTGTATATATCTTTGTTAAAAATTGTAAGGTCTTTAATTATACTGCACTCAAAATTCAGAACTCTGATTTACAGAAAAACTTATTAAATTTACCAAACCAGTAATTTTCTGTCTTAACCAAGATTTATATACATCTGTTAGAAGAGTGTGTCACATAAGTTTATTTATTCAAAGCAAAATAATAAAGTTAATACCGGATTTGTAATAACTCCATATGTTTCACTCTTCTTCAGTTTGTTAGCAGCACAATCTCTGGCCAACATTTTCAAAGCTTGACTATCTCCATGAACCACTTCACTGAAATATAAAGAACATATCTTCATCAGTAATGAAATATTAATTTTTATAATGTTCATAACTGTGTGTACTGTAATTTAAAACTGTTTTGAAATTGATGAATTCTGGGTAATTCTATTGTCAACAATAACAAATCCCTGAATTTTCTGGTGAAAATTTGGTCCATCAGAGTGTAAATTTTAGCTGGACCAACTTATTTTTGTTGCTGTTGTCCAAAGGTTGATCTTTTAAGTTCACAACATATGCTACTGGACATTTGGTCCAGTTGAAGACATGAATTAACTGGACCTCATAGATTTTAGCCCGCAAAACCAGCTGGAGCAGGAGATTCTCTGCTATTATGTGTGAAGGACATAACATTAGTTATATACAAATGTACGTAATGTGCATCCTGTTTTCAACCATTCAATACATTTTCTGGTTTAAGGAAAAGGATTAATTACAGAAAATGCAGCAGAATAAAGGAAACTGCAGTGTATCCTAACTATGGACATTCTGAAGAAACTGTGAAGAAAGGCGAGAGATAACTGAAGGAGCATTCAAGGTGGAACAATCCGAGGACATAGGCAACATCGGGAACGAGGAAGACAAGAACAAACACACAATATACATGGACATGCAACAGAAAACACAACACAGAAAAACTAAAAAAGTAGATGAGCAACACAGACCCCACTAAAAACCGGGTGTGAACGTAGGTGCTCCATAAGGGTAAACAGTAAATATGGAACATGACAACAGCTTGTACATAAGTCTTTTGAATATTTATTTTCTCCCGAAAGAAGGAATGACAAATCTATTCTCAAGGAGGAAGTAATAATTTCTTACAAAGTTCATCTTTCATAAATGGAAATACTGGGAAAAACCTTTTCTGACAGACTGATAATAAATTTTCTTGGATTTTAAAAGCTATATTAAATTCAGCATACCCAATTTTGTACTGACGATGTACCCCATTTTCTTCTTCCACCTGACAATTATCTGAGACAACAACTTCTTCCCGACACTCTATCAAACCACATTCTTGCAAGAGATCTACCACAGTGAAATTGGTCTGGCTGACAGGTGGAACTGGTACAGCAGTGTAAATTGGCTTTTTCTTAAGTTCTTTCTGTTCTGGTTCTATTTCATGAGTTTGAGACGATGAAACTAGAGATGAAACTCTGGCATTGCTCAGCTGAACAACATCCTGTGGTCCTGCTGTTGTCTGTAAATTCTGGATGACAGACTGGTCTGATACCTGATGATTACTGCTTGAGGCAAGTGAGGTATCCTGTCTTGGTGGTAGTGCATGTATCCTCGAGTCTGTGTTGTACACATCTGGAAAAAATATTAAAATCAGAGAATGTGTAATTATTATAGATTATACTATTAATGGACCAAGTTTTGCAATATTTTCCTTAGGACTGTTGTGGTGTCTGAGAATCTAATAACATGCCTTGTGTGTCCTATTGATTTAAGAAGTAGATCATACCTAGTACTGACCAGTGACAGGTCAGCACTACAGTTGTGAGTTTAGTTGAAAGTTGATTGGTTTAGGGTAAGCGATTCCAATATTCGATATTAAAATTCCATAATCGTTATCGATTAATCAGAAAAAAGAAAATGGAATAAAATTCTTCTCTTGATTTAGGACTTAGTGTGGTGTACACCCATTTTAGTAAAATTTAGATCTTATTTAATTTTCCATTTACCCCATGGTTTATTTTCAATTTTATTAAACCATATAAATCAAGTGGTGGACAAAATAATTTATTGTAACCTTTTTAGAAACCAACTGTGTAATCAATAGTTGATTGGTTCAGTGTTGCCGATTATAAACCGATAATTGATTGTAATTTTTTACCAATTGCCCATCACTAGGAAACACCAATAAAATGTTTTGGGGAGGACATTTTCAGTGTAAATATAATAGACAATACCTTCTTTTCTCAATCTGGGATAAGTCATTTTTGTCAATGTGATATTATAGTCCTTTAGTAGATAAAATCTTGGTTAATTCCAAATAGTTGTTATAATATGTGACCTTAACAGTCCTTTGATGTCAATCCTGTGAAGTTTTAGTCATTTTAAATAGACATGACAAAATAATTGTCAATCGGACTTCCCAAACAAGGAAGATAAAATGGGGAAACTGAAAACAGACTTTTCACAAAATAAATTTATTTACAATTTATACCAGTAATATTCTACCTCTTACCTTTGAAATTGCCATTAGCTAATATAAGGTTCAGATTCTCTGACAATAGGAAATCTGTGCTCTGCAGTGGCTGAAGAAATGATTTGTTTTCATGAACACTTTTTAAAGGGTTCACACTGTACTGTGCAGTCTGATTAAGGTTAACATCAGTCTGAGGCTGTGGTGGACACCAAACTCTGCTTCCCATTTTTAAATCCTGTAAAATTCAAACAAAAAGTTATTATCCAACAGCTGCTTTCAAGTCAGTTTTCTGAAATGGACTGAACTCTTCCCAAACCAAGGATGAACTACACAGGAAATAATATCTGACTAACATTATAACTTCCTCAAATAACTTCCTTAAGTAACCTAATATTCAAATCCATGCAAATTAAGTCCGTGTAAAAGGTACTTTTTCTAAGATTTTAAGCTGATATGTGTAAGAAAAACTATTGTCATGTATTATGATGTCAGCTGTGGGTGAACTGAAAGTGGCACACCTTTGATGACAATATTCTGAAACCCATGTACATATACTTCCTGGGCATATAATGTAAATGATTTTAATTGATGAATGACCTTCAAAGCAAAATACAACTGATTTAAAAAATTCTCGTTCCAATCTTAATACCATAATTTACGGATTTTCATCACTGCCTGCCTAGTTTTCTAATGCCCCTAAATTTTTATTTTCAATCTGAACAAAAAATCAGCGAATTAATTTTGCCTTGCGATACTCTTTGATCATTCTAAATATCATTATCATATTTTTCCCAATGTCTATCTTGCCCTTCTCAGCCGTTCAGTATTTGTCATATCATGGCTTTGAGACGTCGAAAATATGTGACCCAGAGTTGATAAGTCTGACCCGAACTTATCACCAACGTCATAATGTTTGACCCTAACTTATCATGCATACTTCCGGTTAGCTTGCAAAACCTAGAAATGCTATCGTTTTGATCAAGAAAATCACTCAAAAACAATATGATGAATCAATTATTAGGTTTTCTTTATACAGATATTGTAAAATATCAGCTGTTCGACAAAATATGAACCCCCATTTGGCCCCTTTTTTTGGAAAACAGTAAGGGCGAGACATCCTACCATCAACCTGCATGTCCTTGTATTAAATCTTAAGCAGAATTGTGTTAAAATAAATTACAAATATAAAGCATATGTGAAGTAAAAATCACTGCACAGATTGATATTTCTACTTAATTAGCTCAAATACTGGTTATGTTGGTGGTGAAATATTATATATTGGCACTGGCTTATGGTTACATTGAAAGTATGACTGAAGCCAAATGATACTGGTTATACACAGGTAACGCCACAATAAATTATTATATATTTATCCCCGCCCGCCACTATTTCTTCAGTGTGAAATTTTTTTTATGATTTCGAGGGTTTTACTTCATTTTTTAAGACATTTTTCACTAAAATAAACAAAAAAATAAAATAAAATTTGCCCGCCCACCCCTATTTCAGGAAAAATTTGGATAAAAATCTAATAATTAATTTATCGAGGCCTAACTGAACCCAATACCAGTAGTTAGTCTGCGCATGCTATGGGTGTACATGGTGTAACTCTGGGAATGTTGTTAAACCATATTCAAATTAAATTGTCACTCTTAGATTGTATCGCTTTTGAAACAGTTTGATTAAACGAGTGTACATAAAAGCTATTATTATAATACTCTTAAATAAATATGACAAAAAGACAACATATTCATGTAGACGATGGAGGTTAACTGCATTGGAACCCTCATCATCTAGCAACTAGCATGCATTTTCACTTCCATAATTCCACAGTAAATTTCAGGTACCTCAGATAAAGCATTTGTTGAGTTATTTTCAATAAATATGCAAACATTATTATTATTAAAAACCTGAACCAATTGGTCCTAGTTAAAAACCACTTCTAAGCACAAATTTTTCAGTCTTTGACAAAGGTAACATGTAAAGAATTTTTTTTTCTGAAAAGTTTATTTTCATTCTGTAAAATAATTCACTTCCAGCTGTCAATTTTTAATTAAATAATATACTTTATTTGTCATTTGTTTGTTAAAAATTCGAAATAAAATCTTTAAAACCAGTAAATAATAGTTCTGTAGTTATTTTTAGCAGAAATTCATAAATAAGATACAGTTACCTTTTTCACCTTGCACAGAGAGTAAGGCCTAAAAAAGTTAGTTGCTTATTTAGGCTAACCCGACCCTACCTAAAATATATATAGTGCCTATCCTAGTTGTTTTATTAGCTTTTCTGAATAAGCACTGTTAAAGTCAGAACATCTGTTCAATATATTCTATGTAAAAAAAAAATTAAAAAAAGAAAGAAAAATCCTACCTACCCTACCTAACTTCTTTCAGTATGTGGGCCAAAACACACATTTTTTTCTAAGCCTAACTTTAACTATTAGGCCTAAATAATTCTAGGATTACACCCGTTGGCTACAGTTACACTTTCGGTGTAATCGTAACCTGGACCTTCAATATGCAAGTTATGCTAGAACCGTTAAGTGTTAATACTGGAAAAAAATACGATGCAAATGTGTTCAGTCTAGTCTTGGTTCTGAATAACTACTGGGGACCTGGGGATGAAAGATCAACTCAGTAATTGGAACAGCATTTTTCAATGAAGTTTGCTTATTCTCTTCTCAGATGACAAATTGCATAAAACTCTGAAGCAGATTTGTACAAAAATGTTGATAGACAACAAAGACAGGGTAGCCCCTGGGGGAGTGGGGGGGCTGCGGTAGTCTGCCAGTACAGTGCTGGAAGAGTTCAGGGCTGAAAATTTATGTAAGCTGACCTTTCATGGGAATAGGGTTCAATGAAACATTTCTGTCACGTATATGCAAAGTTTCAACTATGACCTCTGTTGACTTCGGGGTTGCAAATAGGGAGATTTCCCGATAAATCTCACGATTTAGTCGCCAAAAACTACATATGGGCTTTCTACTGACGATAAATATCAATGAAAACGAAGCCTGAGCTCAGGATTTACCAAGGAAAGGGAATAATATACAAAAACTTAGGTAAGAAATCGTTTTCGACGTGCCTGAATAGGAAGCTGTAGAAGAAGGTCGATTGCGCAAGAACAGGAGCAGGTGATGGTTCCAAAACTTTATTAAACATTCTTCATATGGTCTTCTTTCATGGTGAACAGTTAATATGAATATTCATTGCTTAGGATGCAATTGTGTCAAATCATTCCGACTTCGAAAAATGTAAACACGAGTCGAAACCCATTTTGTGACATTGCGCAAGACGAAAATAATCATTTAATTTTAATAATTTAATGACGTTTTTTACATTTGTTAACTATCCAGTCGCCTGTCTTATAATCTGAAAAATGTTTTTAAAAAAGATATAGTGGTATTTTATTAAAAACATCTTTGGAATTCGTGTGTTTTCATGGGGTCGTCAAAATGAAAAATTTTCCATTCGGTATAGCGCCATCTGGCGGGCACCATATTTGAAATTATCTCCACTTGCTTCTCTGTAAATAAATTGCCGCTTTTAACGGTCAAATCGAAGGAATGCTTTCCGGCTGTCCATTTTGATCATCAACTAACGCCGAAATTTTAATGTTACCGTTTGTCATTCTGTTAGAAAAAAGAAGCTGATTGAAGGATTTACAAACTCATTTTCTGATAATTATTGTCTGTAACGATAGATAAACTAATTGAAATGACAACAGCATTATAAAGTTAACAATGTAAACATTAGCTATTCCTACTTATCAGAATGTGTAAAGTTTTACATTATTTCAAAACCCTAGAGTGCGACATTATATGTTCGGCTTCATGAACACCAGCTTTCTGAAGAACTCTGACATACAATCTCTTAATAACTGTTAATGGTTTTCTAGTCAAATAGTAATTTAGCGTGTTATCCTTGTAAATGCCTTCAGAGGCTTCATTCGTCTGTTGTGACAGCCGAGCAGCTTTCTACTGAAATATTATTTAGTAACAGAGTAGTTTATCATGCACATGTCGATACCAAGAAGTGATTATTAATGCAATTCATATCGAATCTCTCTATCCCCAAAATCTCAAATAAGATCTTGGTGCTAAAATATGAATTAAAAGTTTGAATTTTATTAGCTCATGATTATGTTGAATTTAGCTTGAAAAACTAGTTAAACCAATTCTGAATTGCAAAATAAACAAATATGTACTTATAATGATGCATGTAAGTTTTGTATTCACTGTTTAAAAATAAAGATAATAAAGTCGTTATGAAAAGAAAAAGCTTTTTCTTCTTTACTTCTGCAATTATGTTGTACAATTTTTTTTTCTATTGTAAACTAAAGTTTTCCTCTTTAGTGTCTTTTCATGGTGGTGTTCTTCCATTCAGTTTTTCACTGTGTAAATATATTTTTAGAAATCCATTTAAAACAGCTATTAGGCATTGTAATGACTGTCAATATAGAAATCTGGACAATAATCGATTGACTGGGATAATTTTGATATTCAACTGAAGTGGCTCAGTCAACTAGAATTAAAGATAGATATTCGAATCCTTCAGTCGTGAATCAATTAGGAAATCTGTGTTACCAGCTATTCCTCCATTGATTTACCAAGATAAGTAGGCGATTGGCTTCCGCATGCGTTTTCATGACTGTTGATGCGAGTTGTCTTACAAAAATGTACTTAAAATCTATAAGATCGAAGTTTATAGATTAATAAAAATGTAATATAAATTAGAAATAAATGTAAATTTGAGTAGAATCTGTAAGGATCGACCTAATACTTTGATCACGAACTAAATTAACAGGTCAGATATCTAAATAGGTAACTATCAACAACAGATGTAGGGCTTCTCTATTTTGAGAAATGTTCTGAATCATGAATACAATTTTATGGCTTAAATCTGAAATAATTTAACAACATCTAAAGTAAATCCTAAATATAAAATGTACGTCTTCAGCTGAGCTCTAGTTTAACATTAATTCATTTAATGGACGTCTTGAAAGTATCGGTGTGTATTTCTATTACTATTCTATATTTTCTGTTACTAGCAGTTTAAAAAAAAAAAAACCACTTGGTTCGCTTTAATGTCATTATGGTTTTACACTTTGACTCGAACAATGATTCCTGTTCATGGCATTGGGATATCTACCTTTTTTATATTTCTATATGCAAGCTTGTCTCATACCTTAAATTGTTATTACATATCGAAATATTCTCCTAGAAAGAGTAATCAGTCCCTCTTTTGTGGACAGAGGCTTCAAAACTGTATAATATTCATTGTCATTGTCCATACTTTGCAAGTCTAGCACTTCACATTCATCCAAAATCAACAAAGTTTCGATGTAGTGTACTTCAGCTAATGCATCGGTAACTTTTCAATATAGTTCGAAAACCGGTTTCATGGTTCTGGAATGAGGTGATTTTTTCCAGAATCGATCGCAGCAAATTCGGTATGTTTGACTTTGATTTTAACAACCTTACACACAGTTATTTGCAGCATGAAACGCACATCAAAACCAATGGTGAATTTTCAGTTACAAACAATAAAGTCCTTACCGTCCGAAGTCCCGTGTTCCATGTTCTTGGCACGTTAACGATCTCCTTGCGGAGTTCATTCAGAGTAGACTCCCTGGAGCCCTTCATAGGCTAATTGTCCTTATATGTTATTTCCCTTTTTCTTCGTGGCATTCAAATTTGTTTATTAGCCCAAGCAGTCAATTTCACTTTTTAATTAGTTTCTATCTTGTACCTGAAGTTTTCCTGTCAAGATATAGTTGGAAGTGAATACCAACCAAACAAAGAAACAAACAAACAAACAACCTTGTATTATTATATTTGTTGTCTTTAGATGACTGGCTACTGTTTTTGTTATTGTTATTTTGGCTTATTTAGATACAAATATTTTTGTTCCTAGTTCTTTCAAACTTCCCTGAGGAAATATTAGCTATCAAAGATCATAACCAAAATCTGTACAGTGTTGGGAAAATATGATGGAATCTCACATTAACAAGAACAGAACATTTAATGAGTTCGCTCATCAACTGAAGACAAAACAAAAATTAACTGCTTCTCTTTTCTAATGACATTTACTTCACCTTTTTCTGTTCATAATAGAATGAGAGTATTACCGAGGTCACTGTTACAAAAAATTGTCTATCCAGAGAACCAGACAAGACCATTATAAACAAAGCGAAAAACACAAGCAAAAAACGGACACAACACTGAATTAGAATACGTTAGAATACGTGTGTACAACAAAACTTCTTGTAGTTCATTCTTACATTAGAATACGTGTGTACAATAAAACTTTGTAAAGTTCATTCCTACAGTCAAACATTTTTCTGGTTTTATAATCAATAACGATTCAATTAGGCTTAGCTTTTATTGACCTGCCATGTTTAAATATAAAATATACATTTATTTTGATTATGTTATTGAATCGATTATTGTGAAATTTATTTGGATGAATTAACTACTGACAACTTTAACTGTAGCTTGTACATTTCTAAATGTCATTTTCAATTCCGCAAGTGTACTATTAGACCGTGATATAGCATACAAAAATTGTTATACGTCGGAGATATAACCATGATAATTCTATAGGGATTTTTTCCGATTTTTTTAACTTAGATATTGTATCCGAGGAGTGTTTTAGCATTTGTCTGTTTACAGACCATGTGAAGGAAATGTAATTTTTAAACATTCAATCACTTTCTATTAGACAAAGAAAACATTTCCAATACATCACAAGGCATATTCTTTCTCGGCGAATCGACCGACGTTTGAGCTTCAACAAATATTTGTTCACAAAGCAAATAATTCTGAACCATCTGCAAACATTAACAGAAATGTATCATTATTCGAAATCTGACAGGCTTAAATGTTATCATGGGAACTTTTAGATTTGAATAAAAAAAACCTACTTACAGGGAATACATGTGTCACTCTCAAATATGACACAATTATATACGATGGTTGGTTGTTGGTGTTTATCGTCACTTTCAGCAATGTTTCAAATGTTTCAGTTATATCGTGACTACCAGATTTACTGAGCGAGGAAAACCTGGACAGCTATCCAACCGAACCGTTTTGAAACCCCAGACCTTGGTTAGGTGTATGGAAACCTTGACACATGGAGCAGGGCTAGCAGGAATCGAACCCACGATTGCGGTGTAAGGCTACTGGTTATGAGTCACCAACCTTAACCACTCGGCTCTCCAGGCCTCCCATTTCTTACAATAAGAAAATCCAAAATATTTACCTTGCTTATGACAAGAAAGACAAAATATTTAATAATCCAAATTAAACATTTGCAGCAATGTTTCAGAAACCATTTACACATATGCATAATATTCTGTAAGTTCTTAAATTTCCTTGCAATTTACAATGTAATTAGGAACCCGGTCCATAATAATGCTATACAAAAGCTCCTACTATTTTGATATAATTACCCTGTTCATGACAGAGAACATGACAGTTGTTCAATCATAATTTGCAATATATCTCTTGTAATTTAGAGACTAGTCCACACCTGAATAAAGACATGCAAAAAATAATTTTATTGAGGAAATATAGATTCTCCTTCGATCCTTGCTATGCGCCTTACAGGTTTCATACAAGAAATAGTTTTCTGTATATCAAACTAGTGATAAGCGCTGTTAAAACTTCTGAAATGTAATAGGTTAATGAATACAGAAGGCGACAGATTCTTTTCTACGAATCCACACTTATTCGTTGTATCTCCTATATATGCTGATCTCAATCCTTTTAGTGTTCATGCAATCCCGACTGTTTAATACTTATATTTGTCATTCCTTTTAGACTCATGAGTTTGGCTATAACTTCGGTATGCAGCATTTTATATTCTATACTGAATCCAGTTTAGAACAATTCGAATACCGAGAACAAAAACAAAAGAAAGAGTATTAAAGTATAGAGAAAAAATGCAAACAGGATCTTACGCACTCGGCGAAAAACGGAATATAAGTACCCTATCTTTCACTTTGAAGCAAACTGTATACTGACAAAACTGTATCTCGGGAAGATATATTTGACAATATGTACTGCACAAAAGCGATGAAGAGGTACATATGAAACTGAAAGGAAGGTTGGAAAATTTAGAAAAACCTTAATACGCCGATCTCTCAACATGGAACAGAGATAAATATTTCATTGCACGTCCAAACAAAATATTAAGTAGAAAAAATAACAGATGAAAAAATCGAAAAGCATCTAAGAGGATCGTTGCATGAACATCTTTACAATTTCGGCCAAAGTGGAAATGCTTGTTAGTTGTGACACGAAGATTAATGCCTTCACTGAACATTGTCTGGTATACATAGAGACTTAATGGGTCAATCGATCAGCGTTTTATCGTAATTGATACCTCAATAATCTCAGCAAAATCAATTAAAAAACTATGAGTAAACATTTCTTTGGTCAAACTTTCGATAAATTGATCTGACCCATCTTTTGTTTTTGGTATTGTCTGTATTAATTTGCATACTTATATACTTTTAGTTTTCATTCGTTTTGGTTGATCATAGCTCGCAATAATTTTATTGTTCCAAACTTGTAGCTCCATGTTTGAATTTGCTGGTTCGAGTTGTGTCTTACCTTTTAAACTCTTTTTTTAAAAAAATTAACTGTTTATGTTCCCTTACGGTATTGTTTTCTCATAAAGATTTTATTGTATCTAGGATATCGTGTTTATTGGTATTCAGTTTTCATTTCCGAGGTTATCTCGAATCATTAGGTAAAGTGTAATCTAGATGTGAGACAAACATGACAAATTCCATTTCTATGCAACAAATGACCATTTCGATTGCTTAGATCTGATAAGCGGTTCTGTCGCCAAATATTTGAAAGAACAATGCAATAAAAACATTTATTTTGTAAACATTCAAACAATAAAGACTGAAATAAATAAGCTTGCTCGCCTCGATTGTGGGAGATTGGGGTTTTAATCTTGGTCGGATCAAATCAAATACTGTAACATTTTTACCTCCTGCTTCGCGGTTAACATGCAGAATTAGGGAGACAGGTAGGCTCGGAGACGATGTGTCCTAGGAAGGTGACATGTCTACTTCAGTGACCTAGCACTATAAAAATCTACCTTATTGGTCTAGTACAAGCAAACGTGAAAATATGCATTGTACAATATGATTTCTATGATATAGCTGACAAACTGCTGACAGCGTTAAATATTTACTCCTCATTGTCCCAAAAGTACTGAAACAATTTGTAATCTTGGGAATATGCGAATATTTTTTTAAGTATTTAAATTCATTCCTACCATTGATTAAATGTATACATAATGCAAATGGTTTCAGCGGTTATCTTTAACATTGAAAATTTTGTATAAATTGTTGACTTGTTAAATTGTATTTTTATTGAAATAAATATAAATTGCTGTTAATACAAAAATTGGTGAATTTTACTGTGGAATTATGGAAACAAAATACACAAGTATTGTTTATGAGAATTCTGATGTGGCAATCTCTGTGGTATATATGTCTCTGAATTCAACAACTGTGAAAAATAATAAAGAAACACGATTATATTGCTGTGAAATGCCTACAACACCTGCATAAACTCATTCATGGCATGGTATATATAATCTGCCCTTTGGAACTTAAACAGATATTGGAAAGGAATTTCCAAGATTTTCTTTATTATCGATTACAGGAAAGAATATTGGTCACATTCATGCTATATTGTATCAATTCTAAATCAATTAAACTTGAAATCTTCTCATTAATTTGTTTTTACTAGTTGTAAAAAGTTGCTTAGCAACGCTTAGCTTTGATGGTATTCAGATTTATAGATGACACCTGAACGTTTATCATCGTGGTCTTTGACAAGGAAAGTAACAAGAATAGAACTGAACTTGTAAGGCCGGGTTTAAAATAGACACTTACGACCCGGATAATTGATATTTCCAAAAATATATTCGTCTACAGATAGTTAGAAAATGATATAGATACATTGCGTAAATCCTTGCCAGGGAAGACCCCGATTTACGCAAATAACACTGTAAGTTAATCAATAAACTGGTGATTGACTGAAAACACTGCTAGAGTTTGATTTACTTTTATCGCCATCTTTTAATGAACTGTGCAGGACGCAGACAATAGTGGGGCCATATAAGGATATTTTTATACGAGATAACATAATAAAAAGTCTGATTAAAGTAGATAGCAGAGAGTGGGCGTAATTGTATTCAAAATTTATAAATAAGACACATATACATAAATGCATTTTCTGTGGTGCTTTGAGCATGTATGGGTCTTTGATTTAGATTTTCACTACTTT
>JAOXYI010033242.1:0-13209 GCA_028566495.1 Lithophaga antillarum
GGGGGGTCCGCAAAAAGGTCCGCCACAAGGTCCGCCACAAAATACGACCTGAACGGTCCCCCTATACTACTTGTCGGCGTATCTATTTTTTTTTGGTTTTCTTTTTTCTTGTTTTTTTTTTGCTTTTAAGCTTCAGACTCTTTTTGTAATGACAAGTCTGTAGATTTCAGCAGTACATTTGAAAGACTACTCTCTGGAAATTTTCAAATTTTAAAAGAAATTGAATAACATGTACATATATAACTCATACTGAAGAATCTGTTAAAGTTTTGCGGAAATTCATACATTGATTAGTGCGGAGTATAGATTTAACTAGGTAGCACCAATTCCCAAGAAACAAGGTAAATGCACATAAAACTTGATGATGATCAGCTGAATTTTATGTTGAAGAATATGCTGAGGTTCTGTGAATTTAATTTTCCTGCAGTATTCTTGGAGCAGTAGTGGATACCGACTAGGTATACCCCCTATCGCAGTACAAAGGTCCATGCAAAATTTCAAGTTATGAAAGAAGAAAAAAAATATTTATATTCCGCACTATGACACCTTTTATTGAGGATTTTTTAATTTCCATGAAGCTGTTAAGGAGGAATAGTTGATACTGAAAGCTTACGGACGAGCAGTAAATACAACCAGGGATCCAGTCTTTTCTCCTACAAGATAAGTACATGCAAAATATTATTTTCGGGAAAGTCGTATGATGCACAACAATACATCATACTAGTGGACGTGTTTTGAAATTCCATATAGCATTTCAGGAGAAGTAGTGGATACAATATGGAACATCCCTTCTTCCATGGGTTACAGTAATGACATGCAACATGGCTATTTTCGTATTAGAAATTAATTTACAACATGAATCTCTTACGTTACTAGAGGAGAGTTCACAACAATGTCAAAAACAAAAAAAAAAAAAAAAAAAAGGGGTCATCTCTTTGAGGTGAAGATGGTAATTTTATAATGGCTTAATGTACCCCTTTCATTTTGCTTGTTTAATGCTTTCAACAGTAACTGGGTTATTTGGTAAATAGAGACATCAAAGTTCTTTACAGTTTTTGCCACATTGCACGAGTTACCGATTATTAACTACTAATGCCAATGCCAAAGTCACCCGTTTCTTCACTTCTTCACACCTACCATCACTTGTGCGATATGAAAAGAGTAAAATGTTTATTTAGAAACATAATTTTAAACGGTGACGACTATGGCTGAAACTGCACGCCTTTACACTTGCAGTTTATGCCTTTAAGATCTGCACTAAATAAAAAAAATATTTGTGTTTGTGTTGGAAACAAGCGAACGCAAAAAAAAAAGAAAAAAAAAAGAAAAAAGAAATATACATCTTTTACTTTACAGTTACGACATGTATCTTTCACATATAATTACGATCAATTTGTCAGTTCATCATGTCTGTACTTCTCGAGACCGATAATTACTTTCTACTTTTAAGGTTTTTTCGTATCTTGCATGACAGTATGTCATGATTTGAACACGGCATTATATTAAGATTTTGATTTACTAATTTGTACGAGGTTTTCAACTGCTTATAGTTACTCAGAAAACAATTGAATCCAGTGTTGAAATGCAAAAATTTAGTTTTTTCAACGGTGCTCATGGGAATCAAATCACAAAAAATATCTGAAAACTGGAGTGGGTATGGTAATTTGTTACAATTATTCTTCTGAACAAATACTTGTGGACGTACAGACGACATGTTGACTGTATTCTCATCCTTGATCCTTCTACTGAGTATCATCCCTATAGACTAGCAAAGCAGTATTGAACTATGAGACTAGAAATGACTAGGACAGTGACCTAATTAGCAACTACCAAGTCTACAAAACAGCTAAATGTAAGCAACTATGTATGAAATTAGATCACACTGACCCCATTTTAACGTCAAGGTGTAACACTAGTCAGCATCCATTTATCTTTATACAGTTTACTAAATGTATAACACAGCTAAACAAAGTCACTGAAGCATGAAATTGGGTCACAGTAAACTTATAGTTTCATGATGTACTACTAGACTGATCCTATATAATCAAATGCCATACCACAGATACAAAAGAATTGGTAAAAGAGTGCAAGAACTTGGTGTTGCACCTCTAAAGATCCGTCTATCCATTAAATATCATACCCTTAAACAAAAAAGACAAGATGCGAACGAAAAAGTCGTCTATGAATGACGACAACAACGGTGACAACAGACATCATGATGACAATCTGTCAGGACGATTATATTATGTATTTCATTATCATGTAGTTAAAGCTGAAATTTGAGCACATTCTGTCTAAAAGTTAACAAGTTATGGCTATTTGAAATATTTTCGTTTGTGGACATTTTGAATAAACATAAAAGTCGTCGGATATCCTTCTGCAAAGACACCACCAAGAGTCATCCTTGTACATTTCATTGAATAAACAGTCAATATCAGGAAAAACATTAATTTTCAGACTGAAAAAGAATATCTGTTAAACGACTCGGAGCAAATAAAGTTCGAAAACATTACGCCGCAAAGCGGAGAAATGTAATTTGTTTTATGTAGTTTCTAATTCGTATAATTTTGGTATGGCTACTGGAGTCGTGAAACATAAATTCAAAGACGGACACCGTTTAACCAACCAATCAACCAACCAAGTCTGAGCACATTCCGGAATATACGTTTAGCAACTCGTTACCATACAGCTTCAGTAAAGTTTGGTCCATTTCCCTTAAAAAATTCATGTAATGTGATTATTTTATATTTTTAGATACGACGATCATATTGGTTAGCAGATAGATTATCCAGTCACAGTTTAAAAAATAGATCAAACACCAATATTTGACATACTTTGACCCTGTGGTTCGAGTGCAGAAAATATTATGTAAAAAGCTGACGGGTGACGACGGACTCAAAGTGATAACAATAGTTAGAATGGCTTTGAATAGATGAGCTTAGATATTTTAATAAGAAAAATATTTATTAAAAATAAATATGTACAGTCAACACGTTCATTTGTAGTTTATCAGTACGTATACAGATCCACTGAACTCGTTAGACCGCACCAACTGAACCGACTCGGGAGGGTTTCCATTGAAACCATTATACTGCCTGTGTAATGCTTTATTTTAACAGATAATGGTGTCTATACAACTGTTTAGTATACATGTGTAAGATGACGAAAGCGGAGCTTTATAAATGTTAGAACTGTCGTTTCGCAATGTTAGTAGCTTCAGAGTCGCTAATTATCTGGCTCTGGAACCGTACTTGGTGGGAAAAGAGATACCTGGTCATATCCACGGGCCGGGATCATCCTCTTGACCCCTTTGTACGGAAAAAGACAACTTTATATTTCTTTGTCTGTCAAGCGTTAAGCTTACTGATATAGATATTTTTCGATTGTCAAATAATTCCCTGCATCTATCCGATAGACAAAATTAAAACCAAGTATATTGATCCAGAAAACATCTCCTACAGACAGCGGCATTACAGCTTTAATAGCAACCGGAACAGCAGTGTTTGGCGGAAGCCTTTGTTTTGAACACATTTCATTCTCATGTCGGCTGTTTCTCAAGCAAATCAATGAAAAATAACGTTTGAAGTTGTTCACTGGAATGTCACTCATCATACTTGCAGTATCCAAATTTATTGATAAAAAAATCGAGTATGTTCCGGTTTCTTTTATTTGAACAAATTGTCCTGAACTGTCCAATTTTATGAAAGCTTCTTCCTGTTCTTTCCACGAAATGTTTACGTTTGAGCTGTTACCAGATGGTGTCATGGCGTCCCAGTTTATATACAGAGTTGTAAACTGAAACTGAGTGTAGTGAACGAATGATTCTGTTGTTGAATCAACAGATACATTAAGTTCATTGTTAACGTTTCTTGTAAGGAACTGTATTAGGAAAACTAAGCCTGTAGCTTTGGCAGTAATAAGTATTACTTCCAGCATTTTCAGTAAAATACACTTGCAAGTGAAACATACACAAAAGGTCTTGCGCTTTTTCGTAACCCCAAACTGGTCATCTTTTTCAGTAGTAATATGAATTGTTTCTGATTGTTTGTTATCATACCGTGTACTTAAAGTTTTGGCTCTTCTTAAGTCAATAGTTTTACTAGCTCCATCATATGTAGCTTGTTTGTCTTTTATCTTTTTGGAATCTTCAGGTGAGACAACAACAGTCTGGGATTTTAGTATAATATTTCCAACGGAACCTGCACATGTAGATTGTATACGATCTTTACTGGTAAGACCACTGGAATGACCTGCTGTGGAGTCTGTCTGTTCAGTAAGTAAACAAGTTTGCTCAGTGGAATCCGAATCTGTAAGAAAAATAAAAAGAATTTAGCCATTAATTCACATGTTTCAACTGCAAACTTCTTAATATAATACTTGAAAAACATAGTAATGCCAGAATCACGCGGTAACCAGCCAAAAAGTCCAAAACAAATCTGCATAGGACAAAAACTGAATTCTGTATGTTTGTTGTTATTATTAGAATTGATTTCGTCTGACTGTAAAAATGAAATTTAACTTACAGTAACAAAAAAAAAAAAAAAAAAAAAATAAAAAAAAATAAAATTACACAGTAATAATAACTGAAGAACGAAGAATAATTCGAACCTTCAATTCAAAGTTGATCTACCGTTATCATAGTTAACAAACATATCAACGGTAAGTTTTCAGCAGATCGAAAAACACCAAAAGTTAACTGACGGTAAGGAAAAGATTCTCAATGTGTCACTCATTCAAGAGTATTACTCCGAAACCAAAACTACTTCAGACCTCATCTAACATTTTCATAACTAATATCATGTGCGATACAGATTGGCTGTAAATAGAGTTGGTTACTGACAAAACGATAACTTCACTATTTCAAGGTAACAGAACCGTAATAATATATATATTGTTGGAGAGTCGAAGGATTTAACAAAGATATCAATTTTTGGTCCTCAGATAAATCGTTAAAATGGGGGTTTTCGTCGTGAAGAATTTGAAATATCTTTTTTCTTGGTGCTTCATTAATTTTGCAAGACAACAAAAAATGTTTTTCATCTTCCACTGTTCTACATAATGTACAAATTCTTTGATCCCGAGGTATTTTGTAATATCGCCCTTTCTCAATTTCCAAATTGTGGTCGCTTATTCTAAATTTTGAAAATAGTTTTCTGATATTATATTAAAAGAGGGTTCAAAACAGGGATACCGAGACCGAAAGAACGGATATTACAAACTGGAATGAATGACAAATAAAAAAACTGGCGAAGAATGAAATAGGAAACTTTACGAAACTTTATGCGAGTTTTATATGCCTTTCGTCTGGATGGTTATTCTGGCTCTTTTAAGAAAATGCTAACTCTTCATTTATTGACCCCAGGTAAGTCAAATAAATGACAATTTTTTTTCATCACCGAATCAGTCATGTGAAGATGATTAGTTAGATAGCTGGAGTGAAAATGATTAGGGAACAACAGCCATTTTCAGTAGATTATAATGGATAGTGCCGCACTCTTTGAACCTCTGGACTGATCCACAGAATGGAAGAAAAACATTCTAACATTTAAATATTTATATATCTTATTTATACTTTTGACTTTTTGTAAATCGAATAAAGAATCAGGCAGGTAATTAGGCAGATTAAACATTCTTGAAATCGAATGTTTATTTTGAAACTCTTTGCCCTTACGAGTTCATGGTTTCAAAACTTCCCTTTGGATTCTCGACTGTTCAGTTTACATAAATACCTACCTTCATTCTTTAATCTATGCTAAAACGTAGAACGAAACACACTGAATATATGTCAGGACGTTATATCAAACAGATAAACGCATTTCTTCCCTCATTAAAACGAAAAACATTTTTCAGACTTCAAGGGTTTTTCTTAAACATGCAATTAAGCCAATTGTCTTGGTCATTTAGCTTATGTCCTTATCATGTTTTTGCCCTCAAGCTGATATAGGTTATCTTAATGTGCATTTAATATCTCAGAATGATTATTTTAAGTGCATCAAAGCGAATTTCGGCCGAGTTTATCTTAATAATAGCCAGTAAATAGAAATAACACCTGCCGAATAAATAGGTATGTACAGTGACGTAATAAACTTTCATCAAAAGGAAAGATAATAACCTTGAATAAACGATCTGACGGATAATATAGATAACTGACGAAGACGATCAATAAATATATCCGTGTACGTAACAGTCAAGGATATTTGCTCTTAAATTGTCTTATTTCTATCTAAAAATCATTATTTCATTTTCTTTCGTAAAATGTCGCGTACAAAAAGAATGGGAAAATGATACTTTTGATCAGAAGTAAATATGTGATATCAAAGCGGCCGTTGTCCGAATTTAATATTTATCTTTTGCACCTCTCTAAACGAGATATCGATAGATATCGTTAATATAGTTTCATCGAAAATTTTTATCGAGGAGAGTCTTATCGCAAGATATGAGCATTTGTGCTGTGTAATTTCGACCTTCAAGACCGTTATTCATTAACTCACCAATCCTTTATCTTTTGGAAACAACTGTATAAGCAAGATGGCAAGAAATAACTTAGCCTTTATTACATAGAGATTTCCCTCTACGATGCTTTCTGCAGGGAGACGGAGCATGGACTTTATCAGCTGGAGTCAGAATAACGTGTCTCAGTGGGGTGATATGTCTACTGCGAGCTGTTACATCAGTGATCTAATGCTGCAAAAAAAACCAGGTCAGAGTGTTGATGTAGTAGACATAAAAATATACATCTAACAAATATATGATTCCTTCTCGGCATGCTGACGTAAAATAATATCCACTCACTCATGAGTTACGATTTTCTCAACTCGAGATAGTTACATTTGAAGTTTAAGCGAAAGTATTTGAGAGCTGACTGAAATTCAGAATAAAACTATTTAGGGTGAAGAATTAATAACATATGAGAAGCAGAAAAGTTTATTTCTCCCGTGATTTTAACGCACAATTTATGCAATTCCCGTTTTGACTATCTATTATAACGTCCTTACTAATGACGTTACCAGAGATTTGACGTTACAATTATTTTTTTTTTCAACTAATAATACGCAAAAAAACACAAGAGGAATCAGTAGGAACTCACTCGTGACAATATAAGATATGCTTGGACTAAATTATTTTAATCAGCTGGTTGGGAAGTGTGACAATGCACCAGATCACTGGTGAAATAGCTAAGCAGTTGGCACAATACACCTTGTGGGCAATACACATATAATTCACTTCAGGAGCATACTTTCAGCAATTGGCGCTAATTTTAAGCAACTGTTTCTGTTATATTATTGGAGAAGCAGATATTGATAATTACTTGTATTGGAATAAAACAAATCCATGTAACTGCAAAAATCTGTATTTATTATATTATACACTGTTATCAGTGTTGACGATATGCACATTTCCCTTTATTCTGTGAACAATATCAATAATGGCATCGAAACAGACTATCATTTGTTTTGATCTTGTTCTAATTGAAGATATTTTGTGTTGTCATGAAATATCTTGATGTGTCACGGATACAATATGAAAATTCTATTAGAACGTAGAAAATATGGGTAATTAACCAATAATGTTCGATAAACTTTCATCTCAAAAATGATCTTTTCCAATATTCCAATTGGAATCTTTAGCAGTTATAGGAGATCCTATATTGGAGTTCTCCTTTTAATTATTTGTGTTTATTACAAAATAAAGCCTAATTTGACAATTCTAAAAAGGGGCAGAAGACGATGAAAAACAATTCCAACAAAATAGGAATGCACATCTTGCATATGTACTGAGGAGTTAGAGGTCCGCGCGAGTGAAATGAGACGACGACGACGCAGCAAGTCGGAGAAACTGATCCCTGTCTTTGAATCATGCTACACGGGTGACACAAATATTCCTTAAAAAAAGTTTTTACCACATTCATTTAAAGTTACAAAGCAAATGCAAAAAAGTGAAAATATGCATAACTGAATACAGCACTTAAAATTGAAAAAATCAAAAAAATTAATAACTAAAGATTTTTCTTGAGAAGAAATAAAACAATGCATTTTTTAATTAACTTGGTAGGGGGTGGGTAACGATTTTAGCCCTGACAGTTGCTGAACAATAAAATATCAAAACTAGGTATCAGTATTTTAGATCTAAGCTTTTCCAGAATAGTTATATGACCCATTGAAGTAATTTTCACCCAATATTTTGTTAAAATCATTTATAAAAATCAAATTTGACACAATGATACGATTAGGATTGGAATAATCAGTAATTAGAAGACTGCTTAAAAGATTAGAAAATATACGTTTTAACAGATTATTAATATAATAAACGTATGATACCAATTTCAGTGTATAAATATACAAACTTTTGTTAAACAATTAAATTCATGAAATAAATACTAATGAAATGGGAGTGTGATGCTGAAAATCCTTCAATATCTTTCAAATTATTCTTTTATTACGCAGAAAAAGGACTAAATAATGTTATTGAATAGCTATTACAAATGACGCTCCGCCTATATTATGTCAGTCATCGATAGCGCGGTATACTATGTCAAAATACTATGTTGCTGACATTTCACTATACAGAATTCATATTTGCTTTCGAAAATAGTTTTCAGATTGTCTTAAGTCTTAAGTAAAATGTATATTTAACATTTAAATTTCCAAAGTCCTGCTTTAAACTTAACACTTCCTATAAATGCGACATGTCATAGTTAATTGCGATAGACAAATTGTTACTTCTCAAAAACGAGAAGTTTACAATTTGAAAATTAACATCATCACCTTTGATATAAATTTGTGAATGCGATAGACCCTCTATATCAACTTCCAATAATAAGTCTGAGTATGAAGTCGATTTGTTCGTGTCTGTCTTATCCTTTATCTTGAGTTCTCTTGGATATATAAGAAGCAAGTCGTCACTAAAACTAGGATTACTGAGTGCAAACGTCATCTTTGTACTGAACAGTGAAATTAAAGGAACGGTCTTTTTTCTTATTTTTAAGAAGATTTTGGATAAACTAAGCTTCATACGAATAAAGGTATTGGTCGGCAAAGCAGAGGCATACAGTGCGAGCCCGATGAAGTGCCATTTATTTGTTGAAAACTCGCCCACCAAAGTCGACAAATATGCAACATTTTGACAATTTCAGTTCATTTTACTTATTTTCAGAATCAGTCACATTCTTAACAAAATAAATTTTTGTCCTTCCAGAATTGTGTTATACTTTCCAGACTTTCTTAAAGAAACATTGGTTAACTGAAAGAGTTAGGGGGTCTTTAGTTTTGTAGTATACAATGTAGAGAAATCGAAGGTCTTCATACTATTGCAAAATTTCAATTATTGTCATTTTAAATAGTTTATAAATCAGATATTACATCTGATTGACATAGTTGGTAGAATAAGTTTGTTCATAGTATTTCTGAAAACATTCTTTGACTGCCAACAGAAAAGAAGTAGAAACTTTAGAAGAGGTTTTGTGGATCACCTGGAAGAACTAGCTATATATAACACTGTAAGGACACGTGTGCCAATTTTGATATCCAGAAAAAGGGAGATCAGCATCTTCATCCTTAGTAATTACACCAAATGAAAGTAGAATAGATCTATGGCCGTCTAGAATTTCTTCATTGGAAAGTGTAGTTGGTATATATATGTTGGACTGCCAGGTGAGTGAGTGAAGCATCACTTGAAATGGAGATGTTTATACAAATGAGTTCCCAATGAAACATCCGTGTGGAAAACTTTATTTTATATCTTCTTAAGAAACAGAAAGTGGAATTACAGTAATATTCGGCAGAACGATACGTGCTACATGAAGATTCGATTTTGTGCTTTTAAAGGTCCAAGAGCAATGGTGGGGACTTAATCTTCAATGGTGAAAACTTTTAAAACAAATCTATTGGAAATTCAATAATATTGGTATGAAACATCACTGGGACATTACACTATGTACAAACGAAGGCCTCAGGGTCCATGGCATCCAGATTTGGCTCAGATTTGATCTACTGGTGTTTATGTAGGTTAATCATTAAGAATGGCCCATGTATAATTTGGTATCGTTCACATTGAAATCTTGTCCAGAAACACGGAATCAAATTAAATTTACACTCTATATCAAGAAGTAAAGAGATGAAAGTTGAAAATGTAGTATTACAAAAACCAGTTTCTACACTTCAAATGTGTATTTCTTTATAAACGTATGATACCAATTTCAGTGCGCACGACAAAAAATTATCTCGTTTCTAGTGCTAATGCCAACAAGTTAGAAAGCCATACAAATTCAATACATTTGGAAACATATAGAAACACATACACCTAACAAATATTGTCTAAATTCATTTACAGACAACAACGCAGGAAACTATACACCTTCCCTTCTACAACCCCTGAAGTGAAACTCATTTTAAAGCATAGGTTACTTTAATATAAATGTAAGTACAATGCTTGCTTAAGCAAATTAGATTCCCTCGAGGACCAATTCGTTTCATGCATCTCAAAATTCATAATGCACTTCATTCTCCTTCCGATGATGCATTTCTTTTTTTATTTTCTTCTGGTATCAGGTTGTGCTATGATCATTATACAAGTTACATATTTCTCGTAAATAACTGACTGGATGTGTATTGCAAAAAAGTCAGTGGCCACCATGAAATGTCAGCCTCATTTATAACAGAAGTTATTTTCTACTCATGATTGAATAACCATTGCCTTCTATATCTATGCAAAAACCATATTGCAAATTCAGACTTGAGAATAAGCTACTACGATTCTATGAAAAATAGTTGATAAAGAAAATTTCAATAAATAATTTGTAATTTGTCTATCAATTATTTCAGAACGAAATTAATAAATAATGATTTATTTGTCATGTCGATTATCAATAACGCTTGAATAGTAAAAAGGAAACTATGGTTAAGGACAAACGACGCTAATTGGCGGGAGATCGTGTTTCTTCACACATCACTTAAGATCACAGTTGGAAAATGTCGTCTGCTTCGAGCGATAAATTTCCGCCTCACTGCATGAAACAACGGCAAAGATGATAACGGATCTATATTTATTAGAGAAGGAATTGCAGTGATTGGTTTATTGACTCTGTGAATTACTGCAATTGTATTGTTAATAGCAGATGATAAAGAATGAGTATGTTTAATTATATTTAAGCAAATTCATATTCTGTTCGACAACTATGTTATATTAGAATCGAAAAATTTAATAAGTAAAAAAATAAGTACGTCTGCCTCAGTTTTGCAGCCTGTGATTATAGTTCACAAAGGTCTTTGAACTCTTTGTCGCCAAGTTACAATATTATACTTATAATTTTTATAACGATCTTTGTTTTAATCAATGAACATATGACTTGATTTATGGAAATGGTTTTTAGAGCTATAGAAAAAAGCTATACATGTACAGTTGCAAGTGACTTGCAAAACACAGCACTCATAGCATTTTTGTTTGGTTCATTTGTTACTTATTTTTTGATAAGATCTGTGACTTATTGGTTTTCTTTATCCTATGTTGTTTAACACGCGTTTTATACCAATAAATAAATAAATAAATAAAAAGTCAACACATGACGAGCAGAATATCATTTTCGGTTGTTTCTGCTCTTCAACTTTTTTTTTTACTTTATTTTATTTATTTATTTCATTTTATTTTTTTTCTTTTGTTAACCTGTAGTACAATGTATTGATAACAGAATATAGGAGAATAATGATCAAAATGATTACAATTTATGTTTTATCACGGACTCTCTTCGAGGAAAAACATGGTCTCTTGTTTCATTAAACAGTTCAGTTTGTCTGGTATACTGTGATTTTGTTAACGCCTCTCTGTCAATGTTAAACATCGAAACGTCATACCGTGTTTTTCCATCTATTGCCATTTCACTCAATATTTTCCCTAAAAGACTTGCAAATCTGTAAAATAATAAATAAAAACTATTAAGTACAAAGTATATATTGTTACATTATCTTTTATGAATCTCTAAACTTAATTAATTGTATTCCTGGAAAAATTAAAGAGAATAGAATACACTTCCATAGCCGTTAAAATTGCCTTCTTAAAAAATATTTGATCCTGCTGCCTAGCCTAACCCATATGGTTAATGACATTTTTCAGTGGGAATTTCATCTTGTCCTAAGCCATATCTAACTGACGGACACTAAAAGTTACTGTAAAAGGATCACTGAAACAATATTTTAGTTTCTTTAGCATAATATACGGTATCCACCGTAATTCTAACTCGTTGGAAGGCTGAATAGTTTATACATACTTGAATGCATGCCCTGCACCACAGCAAACAATTACATTATTCCATCCATACTTTTGACAATCATCTACCACAAAATGACGGTCTGGAGTCATTGTGTATAAACAAGTCTTTGTATACATAATTGGACCTATGGCCTGCAATACAGAAACAATCTTGCGTTGTAGTTATACAGTGTTCTGTGCTTCTCTAAAATTTGCGTCTTCGATTATGCAGAAACAATCATTCTTATGAAACCTCAGAATATAATATGAGATATCCTATGTTGATATTTTCTTTCAAAGCAGCTGAGATTTATTATCCAAAAATTTAATATTTCAATATAATAGTCACAAATCTCGACGATAGTATTGTAATTCTTTTTTTTTCAGATTACCACTTATTTTAAAGGAACAAAAACATCAAATGCAAAAGCCGTGTTTATCTATCGACTGACATTTGATTTACCACTATGAATTCATTCTAAAGTGTTACATATATGTCAATACCTAACCTCAGATAATATGTTTATTTCAAAGCTTTTCCAATGATTTTTAGTTAGACATTTATTCCTAATTAGTTTTTCACAAAATTACAAAAGTTATGAACTTTGCTTGAGTCAGCGTTCGTTCAGGGAGGAGAAATATGTTTTGATTGGGCCATTTCCACTGTTAAAAGTTTGGATCTCAAAAATGTAAAAATTTCTTAAATTTGAAAAATATCAATTAATGCTGCTTGTAAGCTTTGAAATACATTTTTTTTTCACAACAACGAAAAATTGTGTAATCCCATATGGTTAATCTACAATCAGTTTCATAAAATCCCATCAAAAGACTTACTCTCTTTCCCAGAATAAATTCCATAGACAACACATTTTGATTACTGTTTAGTAAACGAAAAAATACAATTTTTGAACCTGATTAAATTAAGACTAAGCTAGATATACATTTCGACCCAGCTTTGTTGGGGTAAAA
>JAOXYI010033352.1:0-13199 GCA_028566495.1 Lithophaga antillarum
TGCAATGAACTTTCCATGGAAATGAACATTTGAAGGTTGTTTTGAGTTCTTATTTATCCATCTATTTATTAATCATTTTTATCCTTGAAATTTGTTTGTTTTTATATCTCCCCCAAATTTCACTATGCGTTTCTTTTTTTGAAGCGTATATTAATGGAGACTGAACAGGCAGACCTCTGATGATTACAGAACTGCAAATGTAAGTGTTGATAGAAACTACACTGGTAGACCTCTGAGGAAAACATAACTGCAAATGTAAGTGCTGACAGAGACTAAGCTGGAAGACCTCTATGATGGCAGAACTGCAAATAAGTGTTGATGAGGAATAAGCTAGTAGAACTCTGATGATGACAGAACTGCAAACATAAGTGTTGATAATGAATTAACTGGTACATCTAGACTTCTTACAACAATGGAACTGGTGGGAGACCTGCAAACAAAAGTGCAACTGAAGACTAAACCGACAGACACAGAAATTTAAATGTAAGTGCTGCTAGAGACTAAACTGGTAGATCTCTGATGATGAAAGAACTGCAAAATGTAAGTAATGATTAAGAATAAACTGGTTAACCTCTGATGATGACTGAATAGGAAAAATAAGAGCTGATGGACACTACACTGGAAGACATCTGATGCCAACAGAACTGCAAAAATAAGAGCTGATGGAGACTACAATGGTAGACCTCTAATAATTACAGAACTGGAAATGTAAGTGTTGACTGAGACTAAACTGGCAGACTTCTATTGATTATAGAACTGGAAACATAAGTGTTGATGAAAACTAAACTGGTATAACTCTGATGACAACAGAACTACAAAAATAACAGCTGATGCAGCCTAAACTTGCGGTTCTTTGATGACAGAACTGCAAATGTAGATAGACACTATACCGGCATACATCTGATGACAACAAAACTGCAATCATAAGTGAACTAGAAAAAGTGCTGAGACTAAACTGGCAGACCTTTATTGATTACAGAACTGGATATGTAAGTGCTGATGGAAATTAAACTGGCATATCTCTGTTGATGACAGAACTGCAAACATAAGTGCTGATGGAGACTAAACTGGTAGAACTTCGATGATGACAGACCTGCAAACATAAATCTTGACAGAGAATAAACTGGTATATCCCTAATGAACACAAGTGTTCATGGAGAATAAACTGGTAGACCTCTGATCACCACAGTACTGGAAACATACTTTCTGATCGAGACTAAACTGACAGACCTCTGACAAATACAAAATTGCAAACGTAAGTGCTGATGGACACTACACTGGCAGGTCTCTGAGGACAAAAGAACTGCAAACATAAGTGCTGATGAAGACTAAACTGGTAGATCTCTAATGATTACAGAACTGGAAACACAGATCTCTGAGGACAAAAGAACTGCAAACATAAGTGCTGATAGAGACTAAACTGGTAGATCTCTAATGATTACAGAACTGGAAACACAAGTGCTGATGGGGACTAAATTGGCAGACTTCTGATGATGACAGAACTACAAACGTTAGTGCTGATGCAGACTAAACTGGCAGACCTATGACAAATACAGAACTGCAAACATAAGTGCTGATGGAGACTAAATTGCTAGATCTCTAATGATTACAGAACTGGAAACACAAGTGCTCATTGGGACTTCTGATGATTACTGAACTCCAAACAAATGGGCAGATTGTGACTAAACTGGCTGACTTCATATGACAATGGGACTGTTAAAAGACTGCAAACAAAAGTAATATTGCAGACAAATCTGGAAGACCTCCGATGATGATAGTATGCAAATATAATTACGAAAGGAAACTAAACTGCCGATGATTAGAAACTCCAACAATAAGTGCTTATCATGACTAAACTGCCAGACTTCTTATGACAATGAAACTGAAGGCAGTTCTGCAAAGAAAACTGCAGTCTGACTGAACTGCACATATTAGTGCTGATATCGAATAATTAGTCTTCTGATCATCACAGAACTGGAAACAAAAGTGCCGATAGAGACTTAAATGGCAGACCTCTGGTGCTGAAACAACTGCACAAATAACTGTTGATAGATGCTGAACTTGTAGACCACTCATGCTGACAGAATTGTAAATTGTGAATATAAGTGATGATGGAGACTAAACCTCTGGTGATGACAAAACTACAAACATAAATGCTGCTGGAAATTAAACTGGCATACCTCTGATGACAGAAATGCTAATATGAGAGTTGATGGGGACTAAGCTGTTGGACTTCTGATAATTACAGAACTGCAAACACAAGTGCTGAACATGAAACTTGCAGACCATTCATGACAATGAATCTGATGGAAGATCTGCAAACAAATATGCTACTGGAGACTGGCTGACCTCTGATGACAACAGAACTTTAAACAAAAGTGCTGTAAGTCCTCATGATAACTATACTGGCAGACATCTAATGATGTCAGAACTGCATTCATAAGTGCAGATGGAGGCAAAACTGCGAGACCTCTGATCATGAGAGAATTGCAAACGTAAGTGATAATGGGGAATAAACTGGCAAATGTCCAATTTTTACAGAACTGCAAACACACATGCTGATCATGACTAAATTGTTTGACTTCTTATGAAAATGGCACTGATGGAAACACTGCGAATACAACTCCTGCTGGAGATTAAAATAACATTCTGTTGATAACAGTACTGCAAACATAAGTACTGATGAAGATCAAACTGGCAGATCTCTGATGCTAACAAAACTGCAAACCTAAGTGCTGATGGAGAATAAACTTGGCTTATCGCTGATGATGACAGAACAGCAAACATGACTAATGATGAAGACTGAAGATGATTAAAGAACTGCAAACCTAAGTGCTGATTGTGACTAAACTGGCAGATCTCCGATATAAAAACTGTAAACATAAGGGTTGATGGTGACTAAACTAGAAGACCTCTGATGACTGCATAACTGCAAACATAAGGCTGATCATAACTAAACTGGTAGGCTTCTTCTGACAATGGAACTGATGAACTGCAAAACAACAGTGTTACTGGAGACTATTCCATCAGAATTCTGCTGTTGACAGCACCCTAAACATAAGTATTGAGATTAAACTGGTAGACTTCTGATAACAACAGAACTGCAGACCTAAGTGCTAATGGAGACTTAACTGGCAGATTTCTGATGATGACAAAACTGCAGACATAAGGGCTGATACAGAATAGACTGAAAGTATTCTGATGGTTACATAACTACAAAGGAAAGTGCTGATACTGACATAACAGAAACAATAACTGCTGATGGAAACTAAACTGGTGGACCGCCTATGAGTACAGAACTGCAAACATAAGTGTTGATATTTACTAAACTGGCAGACATCTTATGACAATGGAACTGATGGAAGAACTGCAAACAAAAGTGCTATTGGAGATTAAACTGGCATACCTCTGTGACAGTGCTGCAAACGTAAGTGTTGATGGAGACTAAACTGGTAGAATTTTTTATGATGATAGTGTGCAACCACAAGTGCTGATCTAGTTGTTTGGATATCTCAGATGATGGCAAACCTAGATGTCTGGATCTAATAAGTGATGGCAGAAATGATTATCTGGATATATTAAGTAATAGCAGAACTATTTCTCTGGATATATCAGTTGATGGCAAAACTGGTTGTCTGGATATGTATCAGGATATAAGAGAACTGATTGTCTGGACATATACAAGGATATAAGAGAACCAATCCATGGCAGAACTGGTTGTCTGGATATATCAGGTGATGGCAAAACTGTTTGCATATACAACATGATAAGAGAACCATGTGTCTGCATATATCACCTGATATATCAATGGGCGTTTCAAGATATCAGATAATTATTTAACTAGCTGTCCCGATATATCTGTTGATTTCAGCATTGGTTGTAGATACACACCAGGTCTTAACATAACTGGTTGCCTGGTTATTTCACATGACGACAGTAATGTTAGTTTGGGTATATCAGACTGTCACAATCTCTTATGATGAGTGTTAAGATGCTCAGCGGCAGGTGATTCGAACTGTCATAATCTCTTTTGACTTTTGTGATGATGTTCAGTGGCAAGTTGATGGGCTGTCATATTCTCTGATAATGTGTGTGAAGATGCACATTGGAAGATTGATGGCATAATTTGTAATGATTGTGTGAAGATGTACTGTTGCAGGTTGATAAAACTAACTTAATCTCTGTTGCTGCATGTGAAGATGTTCAATGACAGGTGGTTTAAATTGTCACAATCTCTGATGATGTGTGAAGATGTTCAGTGGCAAGTTGATGGAACTGTCATAAACTCTGACAAAGTGTGTGAAGATGGTCAGCAGCAGGTGGATGGAACTGTCATAATCTCTGATGATGTATGTAAAGATGTTTAGTGGGAGATGGATTGAACTGTCATAATCCCTTATGATGTATGTGAAGATATTCAGTGGCAGATGGATGGAAATGTCATATTCTCTGATGATGTATGTGAAGATGTTCAGTGGCAGGTTGATGGAACTGTCATATTCTCTGATGATGTGTATGAAGATGTTCAGTGGCAGATGGATGGAACTGTCATAATCTCTGATGATGTGTGTGAAGATGTTCAGTGGCAGGTGGATGGAACTGTTATATTCACTGATGATGTGTGTGAAGATGTTCAGTGGCAGGTTGATGAAACTGTCATATTCTCTTATGATAAAAGATGTACAGAGTCAGAATGATATAACTGTCATAATCTGATGATGTGTGAAGATATACAGTGGCAAAGTGATGGAACTGTCACAATCTTGCATGATGTTTGTTAAGATGTTCAGCAGCAGGTGGTTTGAACTATCATAATCCCTTATAACTTGTGTGAAGATGTTCAGTGGCAAGTTGATGGGCTGTCATTCTCTGATGATGTGTGCGAAGATGTATATTGGAAGACTGATGGCATAATTTGTAATGATTGTGTGAAGATGTACCGTTGCAGGTTGATGAAACTAACTTAATCTCTGTTGCTGTGAAGATCTTAAATGGTAGGTAGGTGTTTTTTTCATCATCTCCAATGATCAATGAAGATGTACAGTGGCAGGTTGATGAAACTGTCGTAATCTCTGATGACTTGTGTGAAGATGTCCAATTGCAGGTCGATGGAACTGTCATAATCTCTCATGATGTGTGAAAATGTACAGTGTCAGGCTGATGGAACTGTCATGATCTCTGATAACTTGTCTGAAGATGTCCAGTGGCAAATTAATGGAATGTTCTTAATCTGCGATGATTGTGTGAAGATGTACTGTGGCAGGTTCATGGCACTGTCATATTCTCTGATGATGTGTGTGAAGATGTTCAGTGGCAGGTGGATAGAACTGTTATATTCACTGATGATGTGTGTGAAGATGTTCAGTGGCAGCTGGATGGAACTGTCATGTTCTCTGATGATGTGTGTGAAGATGTTCAGTGGCAGGTTGATGAAACTGTCATATTCTCTGATGATGTGTGAAGATGTTCAGTGGCAGATGGATAGAACTGTCATAATCTCTGATGATGTGTGTGAAGATGTTCAGTGGCAGATTGATGAAACTGTCATAATCTCTGATGATGTGTGTGAAGATGTTCTGTAGCAGATTGATGGAATTGTCATAATCTCTGATATATGTGTAAAGACGTACAGTGGCAGATTGATGAAACTTTCATAATCTCTGATGATGTGTCTGAAGATGTCCAGTCGCAGGTGGATGGAACTGTAATATTCTCTGATGATGTGTGTAGCTGTACAGTGGCAGACTGATGCAACCATTACAATCTCTGATGATGTGTGTGGTGATGTACGGTGCCAGGCTGATGAACTGTCATTCTCTGATAAAGTGTGTAAAGATGCACTGTGGCAGGTTCATGGAACTGTCATTATGTCTGATAACTTTTGAGAGATGTACAGTGCCAGGTTGATGAAACTATCATAATCTCTGATGACCTCTGTGAAGATGTCCAGTTGCACTTTGATGGAACTGTCATAATCTCTGATGACTTGTGTGAAGATGTCCAGGTTCAGGTCAACGGAACTGCCATAATCTCCAACGATCTGTGAAGATGTACAGTGGCAGGTTGATGGAACTATCATAATCTCTGATGATTTGTCTGAAGATGTCCAGTGGCAAATTAATGGATAGGTCTGAATCTGTAATGATTGTGTGAAGATGCACTGTGGCATGTTCATGGAAATGTGTGAAGATGTAATGTGGCAGGCTCATGGAAATGATTTAGTCTCTGATGATGTGTGGGAAGATGTTCAGTGACAGGTGTATGGAACTGTCATATTCTCTGATGATGTGTGTGAAGATGTACTATGCCAGGTTGATATAACTGTCATATTCCTTGATGATGTGTGGAAAGATGTTCAGTAGCAGGTTGATGGAACTGTCATATTCTCTTATGATAAAAAGATTTACAGAGTCAGTATGATATATCTGTCATAATCTGATGATGCATGAAGATATACAGTGGCAAAGTGAAGGAACTGTCACCATCTCTCATGATGTGTCTTAAGATGTTCAGTGGCAGGTGGTTGGAACTCTCATAATCTCTGATGACTTGGCTGAAGATGTCCAGTGGCAAGTTAATGGAACGGCCTTAATCTGTGATGAATGTGTGAAGATGTACTGTGGCAGGTTCATGGAAATGTTTGAATATGTACTGTGGCAGGTTCATAGAAATAACTTAATCTCTGATGATGTGTGTGAAGATGTTCAGTGACAGGTGTATGGACTGTCATAATCTCTGATATGTGTGTGTGAAGATATATTATGCCATGTTGATGGAACTGTCGTAATCTCTGATGATGTGTGGAAAGATGTTCAGTTGATGGAAATGTCATATTCTCTTGTGATAAAAGATGTAAAGAGTCAAAATGATATAACTGTCATAATCTGATGACGTGTGAAGATATACAGTGGCGGTGATGCAACTGTCACAATCTCTCGTGATGTTTGTTAAGATGTTCAGCAGCAGGTGGTTGGAATTGTCATAATCTCCTATAACTTGTGTGAAGATGTTCTGTGGCAAGTTGATTGGCTGTCATATTCTCTGATGATGTGTATGAAAATGTACATTGGAAGTTTGATGGCATAATTTGTAATGATTGTGTAAAGATGTACTGTTGCAGGTTGATGAAACGAACTTAATCTCTGTTGCTGCATGTGAAGATATTCAATGGCAGGTAGGTACAATTGTCATAATGTCTGATGATGTGTGAAGATGTTCAGTGGTAGGTTGATGGAATTGTCATATTCTCTGATGGTGTGTGAAGATGTTCAGTGGCAGGTTGATGGAACTGTTATATTTTCTGATGATGTGTGTGAAGATGTACAGAGACAGACTGATTGAACCATCATAATCTCTGACAGCGTGTGTGACCATCTACATTGCCAGGCTCATGGAACTGTCATTATCATTGATAACTTGTGTAGATGTATAGTGGCAGGTTGATGAAACTGTCATGATCTCTGATGAATTGTGTGAAATGTCCAGTTGCAGGTCGATGAAACTGTCATAATCTCCAATGATGTGTGAAGATGTACAGTGGCAGGTTGACGAAATTTTATGTCTGATGACTTGTCTGAAGATGTCCAGTAGCAGGTCGATGGAACTGTCATGATCACAAATGATGCATGAAGATGTGCAGTGTCAGACTGATGGAATTTTCATAATCTCTGATGACTTGTCTGAAGATGTCCAGTGGCAAATTAATGGACCTGTCTTAATCTGTGTTGATAGTGTGAAGATGTACTGTGGCAGGTTCATGGAAATGTGTGAAGATATAATGTGGCAGGTTCATTGAAATGATTTACTCTCTGATGATATGTGGAAAGATTTTCAGTGGCAGGTTGATGGAACTGTCATATTCTCTTATGATAAGAGATTTACCGAGTCAGAATGATATAACTGTCATAATCCGTTGATGTGTGAAGATATACAGTGGGAAAGCGATGAAACTGTCACAATCTCTCGTGACACATGTATTTGTTAAGATGTTCAGCAGCAGTTGGTTGGAACAGATGAATTGTGTGAAGATGTTCAGTGGCAGGTGGATGGAACTGTCATAATCTCTGATGATCTGTGTGAAGATGTTCAGTGGCAGGTGGATGGAACTGTCATAATCTCTGATGATGTGTGAAGATGTTCCATAGCAGGTGGATGGAACTGTCATAATCTCTGTGGCAGGTGGATGGAACTGTTATAATCTCTAATGATGTGTGTGAAGATGTTCAGTGGCAGGTGGATGGAACTGTCATATTCTCTGACGATGTGTGTGAAGATGTACAGTGGCAGATGGATGGAACTGTCATAATCTCTGATGATATGTGTGAAGATGTTCAGTGGCAGGTGGATGGAACTGTCAAAATGTCTGATGATGTGTGTGAAGATGTTCAGTAGCAGGTTGATGGAACTATGTGAAGATGTTCAGTGGCAGTTTGATGGAACCGTCATATTCTCTGATGATGTGTGTGAAGATGTTAAGTGGCAGGTTGATGGAAATGTCATAAAATCTGATAAAGTGTGTGAAGATGGTCAGCAGCAGGTGGATGGAACTGTCATACTCTCTCATGATATGTGTGAAGATGTTCAGTGGCAGGTGGATGGAAGTGTCAAAATGTCTGATGATGTGTGTGAAGAAATTCAGTAGCAGGTTGATGGAACTGTATGTGAAGATGTTCAATGGCAGTTTGATGGAACCGTCATATTCTCTGATGATATGTGTGAAGATGTTCAGTGGCAGGTTGATAGAAATCATAAAATCTGATAAAGTATGTGAAGATGGTCAGCAGCAGGTGGATGGAACTGTCATACTCTCTGATGATGTGTGTGAAGATGTTTCGTGGCAGGTGGATGGAACTGTCATATTCTCTGATGATGTGTGCGAAGATGTTCAGTGACAGGTAGATGGAACTGTCATATTCTCTGATGATGTATGTAAAGATGTTCAGTGGCAGGGATGAAACTGTCATATTCTCTGATGATGTGTGTGAAGATGTTCCGTGGCAGCTGGATGGAACTGTCATATTCTCTGATGATGTATGTGAAGATGTTCAGTGGCAGACTGATGGAACTATCATAGTCTCTGATAGTCTGACCGTTCTGATGGCAGCAGGAATGGTCAGTTGAGGCAGTCAGCCGGTTGATGAAACTTACAGTGGCAGGTTGATGGAAATGTCATAAACTCTGATAAAGTGTGTGAAGATGGTCAGCAGCAGGTGGATGGAACTGTCATGCTCTCTGATGATGTGCGTGAAGATGTTTCGTGGCAGGTGGATGGAACTGTCATATTCTCTGATGATGTGTGTGAAGATGTTCAGTGGTAGGTGAATTGAACTGTCATATTCTTTGATGATGTGTGTGTGTAGATGTTCAGTGGTAGGTTGATGGAAATGTCATAAACTCTGATAAAGTGTGTGAAGATGGTCAGGAGCAGGTGGATGGAACTGTCATATTCTGTGATGATGTGTGTGAAGATGCTCAGTGGCAGGTGGATGGAACTGTCATATTCTCTGATGATGTATGTGAAGATGTTCAGTGGCAGTGGATGGAAATGTCATTCTCTGATGATGTGTGTGAAGATGTTCAGTGGCAGGTGGATGGAACTGTTATATTCACTGATGATGTGTGTGAATATGTTCAGTAGCAGCTGGATGGAACTGTCATATTCTCTGATGATGTGTGTGAAGATGCTCAGTGGCAGGTTGATGGAACTTTCATATTCTCTAATGATGTATGTGAAGATGTTCAGTGGCAGGTGGATGGAACCATCATAATCTCTGATAGTCTGACCGCTCTGATGGCAGCAGGAATGATCAGTTGAGGCAGTCAGACGGTTGATGAAGACTGACAGTGGCAGGTTGATGGAAATGTCATAAACTCTGATAAAGTGTTTGAAGATGGTCAGCAGCAGGTGGATGGAACTGTCATACTCTCTGATGATGTGTGTGTAGATGTTTCTTGGCAGGTGGATGGAACTGTCATATTCTCTGATGATGTGTGTGAAGATGTTCAGTGGCAGGTGGATGGAACTGTCATATTCTCAGATGATGTGTGTGAAGATGTTCAGTGGCAGCTGGATAGAACTGTCATGTTCTCTGATGATGTGTGTGAAGATGTTCAGTGACAGGTTGATGGAACTGTCATATTCTCTGATGATGTACGTAAAGATGTTCAGTGGCAGACTGATGGAACCATCATTATCTCCGATAGTCTGACCGTTCTGATGGCAGCAGGAATGATCAGTTGAGGCAGTCAGACGGTTGATGAAGACTGAATAATCTCATGGCAGCAGGAATGATCTTTCAAGGCAGTCAGACGGTTCAGATGCAGACTAAATATTCTGATAGCAGCAGGAATGATCCGTCCAGGCAGTTAGAAGGTTATGAAGAAGACTGAATAATCTGATGGCAGCAGGAATGATCTATTTTGACAGTCAGAAGGTTCTGATGAAGACCGAATGTTCTGATGACAGGAGCAATGATCTATCCAGGCATTCAGAAGGTTCTCACTAAGACTGAATAATCTACTGGTAGCAGGAATGACCTGTCGAGGCAGTCAGATGGTTCTAATGAAGACTGAATGTTCTGATGGCAGCAGGAATGAGCAGACGAGGCAGTCAGAAGGTTCTGATGGCAGCTGGAATGATCTGTCATGTCAGAAGGATATATTCAATGATGATAAATCTAGTGAGCTGATTACATAACTGGAGGTCTGGATATATTAGTCTGTTGGAACTGTTGGTTGCTCACATTTTTTTATTTCTTCTTTGATTCCTATGAAAGAATAAAACATATATTTAAAAACCATCAATTAAATGAGGATTTGACAGCTTTTTCTACTTGTTATATTTCAATTACCGGGTACCTCAGAAAAGAGTGTTTTTGGACACTTCATAGAACTCTCAGCATGGTTATAAAACAATCTATAAAGCAGTCTTTAAATAAATCATATGTTTGCTGTGTCCCAAGCAACAGTTTTAAGTGGGCAGGAAGAAAGGTGATTTTTTTCCTTGGAATCTACAAAAGCATACTTTTGACAGATAAATATTTACTGAAAGAGAATAAAAGCACTGCCTAGCGCAAGAATGCACAACGAATCCTCCCTTGTCCCCGAGGATGAGCAATGACAACACCAGAGTGCTTACAATGTTTTTTTTTTTTTTTTTTTTTTTTGGTCAATTTTCACATTTCCAACTCCTATAATCAGCATAATAAAATTCAAATTTCCGAACTGGACGGAGATATTATTGATATAAAGCTTCAGTATAAATCTAATCATAATCCATAGAGAAATGTAATCAGCAGAGCGCTTACAAGGTTTTTTCGGTCGATATTACATTTCCAAGGGACAGAACTCGTATAATCAGTGCTAAAAATTTCTGTTCTTTGAACTCTTCTGAGATATTGATATAAAGCTTCAGTATATATTTGATCAGAATCCATGAAGCAATGACACCAGCAGAGTGCTTACAATGTTTTTTGGTCAATTTTCACATTTCCAAGGGCATAACTCCTATAACAAGTGGGAACTGTAAGCCAATACTCACAAATGTATACCCCCACTACCTCCTAAAGAGTGTAAACTCTGGAATAACAAGAAATGGATGTCACCAGTCTGAAATCACTTTAAACGGTATGGCAAACCTAGACAAAGCTTGCTGCCAAATATCAAAAAGATGTGATTTGAAGTTGCTGAGAAAAATGTTACAAAAATTCACTGATCTTGCTATATATGATGAGAAAGTATATTTAGTCATCAAACAGGAAGTGGATAAGTGACTTGTTTGAAACTGCTTTACACGGTGTGGCTGCTAAATATCAACCATCTATAACTTGACATTGGTGAGAAAAATGTTACAAAAATTTACTGTCCTTGCTATATATCAAGCAACAGTACATGTAGTCATCAAACAGGAATTAGATATGTGCCAAATCTCATATTGCTTTACACAGTATGGAATACCTATACAAAGATCATTGCCAGGTATCAAGGAGCTGTGACTTACAATTGCTGACAAAAATGTTACAAAAATGTACTGCCGTAGCTATATACCGTATAGCGTTTTTTTTCGCGGGGTGTTAATTTTCGCTTATTTTAGCGGAGAAACAAAAGTCGCCAGAATAAATTCCGTCAATTTTTATGCACATGTACGGTACTTTCTAATAGCTATAACGCTGCGGGAACATGTCTTCTATTTACAATAGGCAGGTCTGTAGCAGTACATGTATGTTATAACTACATAAATACCAAAGAGCACATATTCGGTGTGTAAAATGACGTCGTGAGTTCTTATAACTGAGTTTCTTTCACTCGACTTTTACAAATATATATTAAGTATACCAGTATCAAATTAATTAATGTAAAATTTAAAATAGAGTTGGGTGTCAAATAAAATATGTAAAAGAAACCATTATTAATACATAAAAAGGTCCTGTAATATTCGTAATTAATTAACCGTAACAACTGTACGCTGTTTGGTGTGTACACCTGTGACAAATACCTGGTTAATCCTACTGATTAACTGTATACACAGTAACAAGATGATCAATAAATCAGATGTCACATTCTGAAATCACAAGACAAGTAAATCTGAGACATTACAGGACAATTTTGTAAATATTTGACAATTTATGTGTACTGTTTCACATAATTCCATGCTTATTCAATGTTTGCTTTTCTTTTATAAATAAAACAATTTTTGTTTTTAAATTTCTTTATTTATACAGAAATGTATCACAGACTGACAGGTAACAACTTCTTGATCCATTTTCAGCGTTGTCTGACACTCCATTTTACAACTTTTACCTGCATACAGTTCAGCATCCGCCAAAATATTTATTTAGGAATTTGGTATGCGCCAAAATAAAAAACGCTAAAATTTTTCGAATATTTTGTTAACCCCAAACCGCAAAATTTTACACCCGCGATAAAAACCGCTATACCGTATATCAAACAAAAGTACATGTAGTCATCAAACAGGAAGAGGATATGCGGCAAACCTGATATTGCTTTACACGGTATAGCATGCCTAAACAAAGGCATTTACTAAATGCCAAGCAGCTGCGACTTGCTAGTTGCTGAGCAAAATGTTACAAAAATTTACTACCGCAAGGCTCGACAATAACGTTCGTCCGATTGTCCGGTACCAGCCCAAAAATTTGTCGGACAAGTTATTTTAACTGACCAGTTGTCCGACGGGACAAGTA
>JAOXYI010033459.1:0-13195 GCA_028566495.1 Lithophaga antillarum
GGTATATGTACAAATGATCTGCAAAATAAAAAGCTTCTAGCTTGAAAACTGTAGGAGGAGTTATCCGGACAAACCATATACCCTCTATGCGGACCGACGGACGGACAGGGGTAAAACAATATGCCCCCGACTTTTCGTCGCGGGGGCATAAAAAGAAAAAACGAAGCAAACAGAACTTAAGATTAGCAAATACAAACTCCTAAACAAACTCGAAAATAAGAACAGGTGCATCGATAGAGTAAACTTCTCCTCTGCATACAACACCCGTTGTGAAGTCCTAATTCTTCAAACCTGTATACAAGTCATAATAAGTAAAGAAAGACAATCATGAATCTATTACACCGGAAAAATATCTTCAGCTAGATGAGACACGGAAATTCTGTATGGGTCCATTTGTGATGGTGACCATAAATTCGAATCGATGATTACAGTTTAAGCTTTTCATTATTTCCAAGCACTTGGTTTCGGATACTAATAATGATTCAACAGATTATTAGACATGATGCGTTGCATTGCTCATGTGGTATCAAATTGTGATAAATGTACTGTATTCTAGTAACACAGGAATAAATCTATAGACATATCTTAATGAGAGTCGCTTAGGACTAAAATTTATATATGAGACCCAGTTCTTGTAGAATGGTTTTCAATTGTCCAAGATGTATTCACATATTATTAAGCCAGAATAGTCATTGCAATGAAAAATCAACAAGTAAACAATGAAGCTTTGTTATATTTGATTGGCACTTTCTTTGCTTAGAGCATTTGTACTCCAGAAGATCTTGATTCTGTTATCGTAACGACGAAATACAGTTAATATTTACAGTCTGATTCTGTCCAAATGGGTATTTACATATTATTTCATTATTATTCCGAACGTTCTATGTTAAAACTGTCAATGAAATGATGCAGCTATGAAATTTCAACAAAGTGTTTCTACGTTTATACCGTTCGCTTTTCCTGATTTACGACTTGATACCGACTTTGTGTACTGGACAATACGACAAGGGCCACATGTGAAGCACTACATGCTTACCCTTCCAGAGCACCTGCTGTCATTCTCGGTGTTTATGGGAGCTCGTATTGTCCTAGCTTTAGTCTTCGTCGTTGAGTCCGTTTTGGGCTTTTTGTGTTTGTGTTTTGGTTTGATTCCTTGTCGATAATGCTCTTGACTGGTCCTCTGCATGTATGATTTTTTTAACAATGATTTTAATCTTCTTCTCATTCTACTTTGATATCGAAATGATAAACTTATATATTTTTTAGAAGGAACAGCATATATGCTTTTGGTTATGTTTAGCTAAAAAAACTACTCTAAAAAAATTACTATCTTGTATTACTTGCCAAACATTTTAAAAAATCACAGTTAAGTATTTTATTATTCATTATGTTTGTTGTTCAATACCCTTGAATCTTTATTTAATAATTTTTTACATGAATTTGTTTAATTCATATTTATTGAAAAATAAATTTTGTAAAATTTATTATATGTTCAGTACTTTATCATTCGTGTCCAACTTTTTAAATAATTATATACATAAGCATAAATACCTAAAATTTCTGTTTTTTTCCAATAATTATTTATAGTATTTAAAATATTCTGTTTATATGCCATGTTTTACATTCATCTTAACATTGTTCAAAATTAATAATCAGTAAATGTTTTCCTTTTGTGTTCAATACACCATCAAGTTTATCATTATGGCATGATAGTTCAATCAGAGCAACTTTGACACGATGCATGGCTAGAAACATTTTACCTCCTCATCTAATTATTGAACTTAAACAGGTTTAAATCACTACTATAACTTGATTTTGGCTCAAAAAAGTCAACACTCTAAAATCTTATTCCTTGCTTTAAAAAATCATTGTACAATTGGTACTGTATCAAATACAGCATCATAGAAAAGGCAAAACTAATTTTCCGCGTTCGATAAATTCCCATAAGCAACCGACGTTTTACATAAATAATTGCAAAAGGCATTTGCAAAAATATGTATTTCACTTTACTACAAAGTATAAAGTAATATATAATGTCTTCTAATTCAGTAAAACATATAATTAGCAGCTGAGAGAAAAGCCATATTTTATAAATTCAAAACTGGATAGATTTGTCCTTTTTTATGTTAGTTATCTTTAACTGCTAAATGAAAATGATAAAGACCATTTCATAGTGACCGTGATACCTTCTAAAGTATTTGGAACTTCGGCTGACACTGAATTAATAAATATTCATATTCTGCAGTAATTTTATATACATATCTATGGTTGATCTTGGACATGTGTGAATAGAAACTAGAATAAATTTCCTTCAAAATTTGTCATGCTGGTTGGAATAAATATAGTTCTATATTGCTTTCACCTATGTTGTACTTCATTCATGGGTCATACATGTACATTTTTGCTATTATTTAATTGATGTGGTTTTACGTAAGTACAGCTGACTGTAATTGTAAAATATGATTTATACTCATATCGCAATGTGTTCCGCCGAAGCCGGCAATACAGACACAGCTTTCAGTAAACTCTGTTGCACAGTATCCAGGAAAACATCGTGTACTGTCAGGTCTCCAAGAACAAGTTTCTGCAAATTAGAAACAGCTGTAAGTTTTATTTAGAATTGAAAGATGTCTTCACTTCGTTTATTATCTGTATTATCTGCTATTTGTGGATTTAATATAAGTATGTGATGAAACTTTGCTGTGTTTAATTTTAGGTACATTGCTGGAAGTCTTGTATACTGAATCATAAATGACATTCTCATTTACATAAAAATAATTGTAAAGTTTATAGGTACATTACATGATAAACGTATGATACCAATTTCAGTGAGCACGACACGCGTTTCTGGAATAACCTTCATCGGGTACAATTGTTTATTGTTTCTCAATATTTTGTACACTTTGGCCTCACTTGGAGCACCAATGATCTATTGAAATGCGTATAAAGTGATTTCAATTAAGTTTGGTATCTTAATTTATTTGTACCATTAAATCGATACCACTGATGGAGGACTGTTAGTCCTTGGGGTATCACCAGCGCAGTAGGTAGTAGTTGGAACTGACATGACATGAAATTCGATACAGTACCAGCCTGTCGAAAGTTACACGAAAGCTGTCAAGAAGCTGGCAAATTGACAGCCCATTTTGATCACTCGCTAGCAATTGTTGACAGCCTGGCTGTCAAAAGGCTGGCTACCGTTGACAGCTTTTTGCGAGCGAAAAATAATTTTGCCAGCTACAGTTGACAGCTTCCGTTGAACATTCGACAAACGTCACTCCAAACCTATAGTTCATAGTCAACGTGGTTCTAAGTCAAAAGTAACAAAAAAGTATGGCAAATATCAACAGCTCACACTACAATCGACATAATAAATAGTTTTTGTAACTTGGAAACGATAAAATTGGTTTTGAGCTGTCAAACAAAGCTGGCGTGTAATCAAAGGTTTGATAGCTTGTGACTGTCAAAAGGACTGTCCAGTGATCAAAACGGGTTGTCAAGTGGACCACTCGCTAGCTACTGTTGCCAGCTTTTTTATCACTCGACTGTCGAGCGTTGCTAGCTATTTGACAGCCTGACTTTTAACTTTCGCCAGGCCGGTACTGTATTTTTAAGTCATAGCAATTTTGAAACTGCTTCAAAGATAGGTTTATGACCTTTTACAAAGGTAAACTTAGATTATATTTGCTATGCTATTAATTAAATAAAAAAGCAACAAAAAACAATATGTGTCTGTATATATCACAATATTTTCTTAATGATATTTTGTGGCAGAGTCAAGTGAAGAATACTAAAAATTTGTACTCATGTCTAATCATGTCTAGACTGCCGAATTGATAGGATCTGGTTACGTTTGACCATTTTTGTCATTGTATTTGTTTTATTGAAAGCTGTAGCTTTCTTTCTTTCAGTGACTTTTATTTACAACTGAACCTTAATAGAACACTAACACAGACTTTAGACCTTTAACTTAGAACAAAGAAAACAGGAGATCTGTTACAATAATCAAAGGGCTTTTACGTAGAAGAATAGGTTATAAAACGTAGCGTCTTACTTGATACCATGGACTTAATGTGTCTACTGTGTGGAATCAAAATATGTTATCCATTTTACTTTTAACAAAAATAACAGACTGAATTGATAATAGGACCAGAAACATGTTGAAACCTGCTTGTTTCTGCGTTCCCATATTTATTTTTTCTTCTTATTAGTAACACAGATAACGTATAATCTTACTTCTACACTCTTTTACTCCTGCATCATACTTGGAGGCCCTCTCGTAGCGCTTATTCAAAATGTTTTCATAGTAGCACATTGCACAATAGTTATCGTAGATGGAGGTACATTTCCTGTGATGGCAGTAGGGAATTGGAGGGCAAACTGAAATATAAAAGGAAAAGATTTTAATGTTCTCATTATTGAGGTACAACTGGTACAATTCTCCTTTCCTTACTTACAGTATTCTTCACTCAAGAAAGATATTCATCTCATAAATGATTATTTTACAGTAGCATGTTAAACTCATAACATACCAGGACAATTTTCATGTAATATGTATTTACAAAAATATAGATTAAGTCTTATATTCATTATCGTCAACAATAAAAACCTACTCCAGGTTTTAAAATATTCACATTATAAAATATGTTACTGACGAGACTTGAATAGACGAAATGCGCGTCTGGCACACCAAATTAATATCTGTATTGTTGATCTTTATTATCATACACTGCCCGTCTTTTCTTATGTACCCAGCGTCCGATTTACTTTTCAACTTAATTCTAATATGTCTAAATTCCGCACCCTTCTAGAAAAAATACAGAATACTGAAATATTTATCTAGCCAAAGTTCATAACAGTTTTTTGACGAATCCCTTCAACAGAGGTAGTAGAAAATAATTTTAAAAAAGTAGTATACCAATATCAGTTCGAACTCATGAGTCCATTGAAGATGTCAAATTCAATATAAACGTACGATACAAATTTCAGTTCACACGACACTGTTTCTGGAATAACCTTCATCAGGTAAGCTCCAGAACCAAAAATATTGGGAAGCCAAATACATAAAACGTTTGGGAGTATCAAACCAAAAAGGACCAATACAGAACATCCAAACAGCCAAAACCGTGTAAGGTCAGTTTTAGTACAATTTCTTAATTCATAAACTGAAATTTACAATCAAATTGTATCATTTAAATGCCTACTGGGCGGATGACAGTCCACCAGCAGTGGTGTCAACCCAGTGATAGTAATATAAGCGTATGATACCAATTTCAGTGAGCACGGCACGTGTTTCTGGAATAACCTTTATCAGATAGGCTCGAGACCAATAATATTGGGCAGCCAAATACATAAAACGTTTGTGAGTATCAACCCAAAAAGGACCTAAACAGAACAGCCAAAACCGTCTAAGGTCCTTTGCCTGAGGGAGTTGTAACCTTAGTTTTACTACAGTTTCGTAATTTCTAAACTGAAAATTTACAGTTAAGTTGTATCATTTAAATCATGCCAGTGCCGAAGCACTTTCTGGGACTGACAGCAGTGGTATCGAACCAGTGGTAGTAATTTAAACGTATGATACCAATTTCAGCGCGCACGAAACGTGGTTTTGGAAAAGTCAGTGTACAAACAGTGTACAAACAGCTGGAATTGCATGAACTCCAGATTAGAGAAAGACCAGATAGTCAGTTCTTCAACCAAGAAAAATAATTTGTTTGCTACCCTGGTCCGTTAAAAAAAACTGATTTTAAACGGTATGTTATCCTTCGATATTATATTAACTTCGATTGCACACATTACACTAAATGATTTCTCTGAACTAAACGTCACTAACGTTTGTTTTTGCATTTGGCAGTTATCAATTTTTAAACCTAATATCTAAGTCCAGATTCTATGGTTTGTTTCGGGACTAAAATTGCGGATTTTATATTCGAATTTTAGATTTTAAAGCTTCACTCTTTGTTCGGGATTCATATCAAGCGATATTTTACCTGAAAAAATTGAAATAATGGTTTGTAAGAGTTTTATTTTAAATATAAAATAAATATAAGACACATGAATTTATATGAGTCATGTATGTTAAACATATTATATAGAATTAACTCTGAGCCGAGAGTTTGACTTATCCCAGGAAATGATCTCTACAAAGACAAAATGATTGCATATTTGTGCACTTCTTAAACTTTAACCGTGCACAGTGTGTAGTAAGATTTTATGACATACAAGTAAATTACTATGATTTAAAATCAGCCATGCATTTTACATTAAATATCAATATTTTGCCGTATGTCCGAAAATACTATTTCATGCCAGCTTTGAGAATTTTAATTTTAATGCAAACAAAGTTTCAGCACCAGAAGCTTACCCTTCCGGAGAACTTAATTTTGATGCAATTTTCACTTTATTTTTTGTACTTTCCCCAATGGTTAGCTCGTGTTGTTCGTATTACTGTAATATATGTCTTAGACCTGCCATGTAATATCCAGCCTGACATCTTTGAATTATCTTCATTCTGGTATTCTATCGGATCACAGGGATGGCTAGGGAAACACCGCTTTCTTGTGTCTAAACCTCGCGCATTTGGTGTATTCTTTGACAAAAAAAATTACACTTGCACAATCTAGGGGGAAATGAAATGGAAAATCAAGCGTGAATGCAAAAAGGAGTTATCGTAATGAATCAATAATTTCGTTATCGACAACAAATACACAGTTGATATTGAATAATTGCATTTTTGACTTCGAAACCGGCTACAGCGATTGATATGTTCAACGTTACCAAAACAACGTATATGGTTATACAGCCTCGGGGTATGATTCAGTATTAAATATCTATGGTATACTTCACGAGAGAATGTGTATGGGAATGATGTACGAGAAATGGAGCATTATGTATAAAGAATCTTTTATCGTGTATTTAATTCCTAATTCGCTATTTAGAACATTCGGTAATACACAACAATAAAAATATATAATCAACGTTTTGTAATCTTAAAAAAAGAGCAAGCTTGTGGTAATTTATTTTTGAAAATTATTAATTTTGAGAAACAATCGTAAAATAAGAATGATTATTCATTATTAAGAGAATTTTAATAAATATTTACGAAAAAAATGTTAATGCTACAGAAAATAATGTTTGATTTTATAATATTTCATTAGTTTCTAATTCTATTATAATATTATATGTAACCTGTACGAAGACTTACCTGTGTGTCTTAAGAAAATTTGAACGATTGATTGTATCTTACATTCTGCTTACAAAAATGCGAGATACATTGTACACTACGCGTATTCGAAATTAATGAAATATTACCTGTAAAGGTGAAATTTCATTTGAAATTCATTAATTTAACAATAATTGAACATATATATATTCCATATCTTTAGGTAGAAAATTCACGATGTAATCTTAATTGTAGCAGAGGCATAAAATACAAGAGACTGTATATTCCTAAAATCACTTTAATCATGTGGCCACAACAGTGATTTTGTCGCAGTTGAGTGTAACGGTCATTTCGTTGTCGATTTGAATCGTTACCAATTAAAATAAAGTGTAACAGCCTTTAATACTCTTTAAAGTTTGTTTCTGAAAAAAATAAGAATTTAGGGCAAAAAATGGATATTTACAGTGATTTATTCAAATTCCAGTGATAACCCACGCATTTTGTTTTTGTTTTTGTTTTGGGGTTTTTTTTGGGGGGGGGTCATTTTTCCGCTATTTTAAAAGCAAATAACACGTTTACGCTTTTAAATGAAATAAATGACCATTCTAATGCAACACGATATGTACCGTCGAATATGATTGACGTTCAAATTTTCGAGGGAGAGGGGCCTAAAATACACGGTTTACCTGTCGGAACGTCTTGTGCAATCACATATAGGTTCCGGTAATATAAAAATCCAACTAAAAGAATTACCGTTGCATTAGATTAGGGATAACTGTATTGTATTTCAATACTTGCCGACATCAATCTTAGATTTACTGTCGCAAATTTCATTTTTCTGGCTCAGCTGACGCGTCGTCGGAAAACTCAATCTGCGACAGTAAAATCACCAGTTGACGTCGTTATGTATTCAAATACAATAAAGTTATAGCCTAATTAATACTCTACTGTTGATTAAAAGCTATTTCTTAAAATAAAGGATTTTGAGTTTTTATAGTCACAATTTTTATGGAATTCCTATTGCGACCCAAGTAGGATGTTACTGCCAGCTTCTAGTCAAACGACGAACTTCCTCATTTTCAAAACTAAATAACATGTTTCCGACATGGAAAAAGAAAACAATCTTTAATATCGTATTGTTTACTCACACTGGTTTCCAAAAATATATAAAAATTCCTTTCTACAAAGTTTCACTGAAAATCCGAGGACACTCAATGCCGAATGTGACGATCATTTTGTTGTCAGTTTCCATTCCTTTTATATTTCAGAGCTATTCAAATTTATGAAATTAAATCTTATAATCGACATTTATTATTTGTGCAAAAATTGTTTGCAGAAAAAAATAATTTCAATAGTAAATCAAAATCAACCATACCGAATTCGCTGCATTCGAAGAGCTTTTCTGGATTAATCTTCATCAGGAACGCTCAGAGCCAATAGTTTGGAAAGTTTTGTCTGTTTTTAAGTCTCAAGCCAATCACGACACTGTCAGTCTAATTAAATTGGCCGCATGATATAATTATTAGCTGAACATGTAATTATAATATGTTGTATTATCCGTGCACATGTAATTTCATTTTTTACATAAAAACAAATACTTTGCTTTATAAAATTTAGCCTTAAAATAAAGTCGATTAAGTGAGGTACGATTTTTGCTAATACCAAGCATTCAGTTGCTTGTGCACGTTCATATGATCGAAGATGTCAATTATGCCGGTAAATGTTGTAATGAATTATGAAATGTAAAAAACGAGATATGATTCGTTCAGTTATGAAAGCATCTGTTTGCTGTCTGTTTTCCTATGTCTTTCGTTTGCTACAATATAGTATACAATGTTCGAAAAATGTTCATCGTAAATGGCTTATGGTGTAACGTATGTATATGGTTCAGATGTGAATGGTAAAGATGAATGTATCAGTTGCTTTATATCAAGTTAGTTATCAGACAATAAGAGTAATTTGGGACAAATCTTATATTCACCTTGATAAATAAGTATCATAACAAAAAAAACATGGTAATTCACTATGAAAATGTGAATGTCAGATGGTCTTAAAGACCGCATAATGTCCAATTTGTTTTATTTAAATATAACATTGTGTAATGTACCACAATGTGGTCCGTTTATATGTAATCCAGCAATTTTATTTAAAAATTAGAGGCTCACCTGAGTGAGTGAGCCTGTATCGCTTTCCTGATTTCCTAGCGGCTTCAGGTTTGTATCTGGTTTGAATCAATGGTTTACGTTTGGTTTACATCGGCTCAGTGGTTTCAGAGGACATTTTTACACATATTTCCCATAGCATAGGGTCCTATGTTAAATTGTATCCTACAGTGGCAGCCATCTTGGAGTGTGGGGTCATCAGACAGAGTTTTGAAAGTAGACTATCAAAGAATCATCCCTATAATGTTGGATGTAAATTGGCTTTATGGTCTCAGGGGAGATTTTTATATATTTTTCACATACGTTAAATATGCCCCATGGTGGCGGCCATCTTAGATTGAGGTCGGAGTCAACAGACACTATTTAGTAAGTGGACCATTCCTGCCATTTTTGAATTAAATTGGCTCAGTGGTTTCAGAGGAAAAGAATTTTACACATATTTCCCATAGGGTCTTATGTTAAATTATATCCTACAGTGGCACCCATCGGGACACCAGACATAACAACCAAACCATCCCCGTCAAATTTGGTTTAAATTCGCTTTATGGTGTCAGAGAAGAAGGTTTTTATATATTTTTCCCATAGGGTACTATGTTAAACTATACTCTACAGTGGCACCATTTTGGATTGAGTTAGGGGTCAACAGACACAATTACCACCCAAGGATCATCCCTTTCACATTTTGTTTATATTGTCTTGACATTTTCAGAGAAGATTTTAGATACATGTGTAATAGTGTATTTTCTACAGGGTCCTTGATGTTAAAATATATCCTCCCACAGTGGCAGCCAGCCATTTTGGACTAAGGTCGGGATCCACAAACACAATTTAGAAAGTGGACGGCCAAAGGATAATACCTGCCACCTTTAGTTTAAATTGCCTCAATGGTTTCAGAGGAGATTTTACACGTATTTCCCATAGGGTCCTATGTTATATTATATCCTACAGTAACGTCCATTTTGAATGGAGGTCAGCATCACCAAGGATCATTCATGTCATATGCTTAAACTGAGCTGACAGTTTCAGGCAAGAAGATTTTTATATATTTTCCCATAGGGTCCTATGATAAATTGTCCTGCGGTGGCAACTATCTTGGACTGAGGTCGGAGTCAATGGATACAATTTAGATTGTGGACCACAAAAGTACCATCCCTGTCATGTTTGGTTTAAACTGGCTCAGTGGTTTCTGAGGAGATGATTGTTACACAAATGTCCCCATAGGGTCCTCTGTTAAAATATATCCTATGATGCGGCCATCTTGGATGGAGATCGGTATCAACAGACCAGGACTATATGTACCACGTTTGGTTCCATTTGGCTCAGTGGTTCTGAAGAAGATTTTTAAAACTTTACCCATTTTCTACCAATCAGAGGCTATGGCGGCCACAATGAAGGAAAGGCGGGGTCATCGGATATATTTTTGAAAGGGGCCCTCCTAGGGACCATTCCTGCAAAGTTTGCTTCCAATAGGCCCAGTGGTTTCAGAGGAGAAGACTTAAATGCGAAAAACTAACGATGAACGGACAGACGACGATGACGGAAGCCAGGTGGTGGCAATAGCTCATATGATCCTTCGGGTCAAGTGAGCTAAAAGAAAACATCAAATATGAATTGCAAAAAAAAGGTCGTCATTGATTGTGACGTCAAGGACTGGTCTGAGCATTATATTTGTCAATAGTAATAAAGAGACTTGCAGAATTTGTTCAGGAGGAAGCATTTCGGTTGTTTACAAATAAAACTGTGATGTATTGTTAAATTACCCCGCAAACATTGAAAACATAAATCAAATACAATTCTAAAAGCTATATAATTCTTGCATAACTTCGTAAGATGATATTGGAAATATTAGTTGTACTTTCACTGCTGTTAAAGAAGTAAAGCGTTAGTCAGATTAAATTATAAGGCAACATAATTCTTAAAATTTAATAACGATAAATTAAATAATTTATTATTACATTGTACTAATTTTTATCTTACAAAGGCTATTAAAGTGAAAAAAGGCTACTCACTTTTACAGTATGCACCTGTTGAATAGAAGCCGTCATTACAGACTGTACAGTTATTTGGACTAGAACAAACTCCACCACTCTTCCTCTGCTCAGTTCCATCTATGTACTTGATCTTGTCATTTGTATACGTTAGAGTGCAGGCCTTTGGATTGGTTCTCATGGTTCTCGAACCACAAACAGCTAAAATTAGTTTATGATAGACAACTACTTCAAATCCTGCCTGTTATCTTTTTGGGTAATATTAAAACTAGTTACAATTGTCTTTTGTTGTAATTTGATCACTAGATTTTACAAATAATTTGCATAAAAGATTTTTAACGTGATATTTTTTTTTTCTAATTAATTTAACAATATGATAAATTTCTATATTTATTATAATATTTAACATAGTTATTATCAAATAAGATGTAATAAATTTCAGATTGAGAAAACTTAATTATTAAGGAGGAAGGTAAATGTGAATAGATAACCTGTACTGTGAAACTTTATTTTATTTCCTCATTTAATGTAAAATGTCTAGGAAAAAAGCACGAAAACCACTATTTTTATATTACTTAATGGAAAGCATACAATTTAAGCAAACCTCTCAAATTTTCACAAATATCTATGAGTTACTAACATTTTTCGACAAAAATAAGAAACCTTCATGGGCTTTCCCTTTATAATTAATCAGAATCTTGGGGCATAGGCTACCTCTTTTTATGACTTACATCCCAGCTCTGTTGTTCTACCAGGGTGATCTGAGCCAGACCATCCCTGCTAGATCTTCCCTACTGTGTATTGCTCCTTTTTGAACTCTTTTCTACTATCCTATTAAAACTTTAACCGTCCAAACTCAAAATTATGTGTTCCTACACTTAAAAATAAAATTTTAAAATTTTGTTATGGATTGGCGGGAAATCGAACCCTTGTCGTTCGCACGAGTCCTCATTCTTAGCCATTACACCACAGAAGCAATACAAGACATCGTTACTTTAAATATATGTTCTTACCAATAGAGGCTCAATACAGTGGAATAATAACTATAATGAAAAAACGTACCAGGACTATATTTTCATAAAATTTTTAACTAGAAACTAATACTGTGTAGATATGGCAAAAAAAGAAAGCTGGGATGTACTTAGATAAATGATTCAGACTTGGCAAGCGCCTCAGGGGTATCTTGAACAGATAGACTGGGTCCTCGTACTTTAATATAGAATATCTCAGAAACACCACAAAAGCTTACATTTTTTAATTTAAATCGTGATCCACCCTAATAATGAACGAATGAAGGAGCAAAAAAATGTCGGCAAAGAAATGTACTTTCCTGGTTGAGCATTGTAGATTCATATTTTATTCATTAAATATTGAAAGCTATGTCTATGGCTTTCTGAATCAATAAACTAGTTACCACTATATATATGAATAATCGCTGAAAGTAGTTTTAAACACTGCCCAAAAATAAAGGGCTTCACATGCATACAATGTCTAGTGGACCGATCGTTTTAATAGTAAAATTAAACATATCTTACGAGTTATGCAGTTCGGTAGGTCTGCCCATCCAGTACAACATGCTTTCCTATATCGAGTTACAGGCCTAGAAAATGTAAAAATCTGTATTAAAATAATTAAGTCAAGTGAAGCGAATGGTAAAAAAGGCCGCATTTCTGGAAAGAAGGCACATCAAGTTTCGTGATGTCGTAAATGGCTCTATCTATTGAGGAACTAAAGTGCTAGTGCCCTAACAATGATAATTTTTAATTTTTTACATCGTAAGGGGCCATAACACTGATAATCCTAGTCTGAAAATTCTGGTTTTCGAACTTGACTGAGATACTGTTGATATAAAGCTTCAGTATAAATTTGGTTTGAATCTGTTG
>JAOXYI010033567.1:0-13194 GCA_028566495.1 Lithophaga antillarum
CAAACATGGCCACCACTGTTACTAAAAATAGAAAATTTGAAATGCATGTATTTTTCTAGAATCATTGTGTTAAATCAGATACTAACCTGGAGCCACTAGGAATCCAGGTGAGCGATTCAGGCTCACTCAGGTGAGCCTCTAGTTCTTTTTTAAGTTCATTTAAAAATATTTAAACTTGATCAATGTTGCAGGTTGTCTACAGATTTAGTTTGTTGGATAGTAAAATATTTAATGGAAAGTCTGATCCAATAATGTGTATAACATGTATTTGTATTCTATCAACCACTAATACAAAGTTCTGTTCGAAACTGTTATACTGACGTCCTTAAACCATTCAAACATTTCTATACTGTTTAGCCTTATTATAAAAGATATTTAAGGCCAGTTAGCAAAATGTATTGTTCCAAAGGTTTCATATAATCTTGTGTGAATAAAGTCATCCTAGTAAAATTCCTATGGCACCACAACGAGATCATAAGATATACTTCATATGCATTGTAGGCAAAATATGTAAAAATAGCAAAGTTAAACCATAACTTCATTTTCTAAATCAACTCCCATCGTTCTAGAAATTTCTATCAATTCTTTTTGTCTCTCTGCTGCTTTTGCCCTGGATCTCGACAGTTCAATATTGATATCCTTCTTTTTTGTTTTTGGTGGAGAAACTGATGTAGACTCGTTTACCGAGTCTGATTTAGTTGGAATATGCATGGGACTTTTCTCTACTTTATCCAGTTCTTCTTCTAATTTACTTAGTTTTTTATTATCACTACCTTTATTCGTTTCTGCGAAAAGTGGATTTTTATAACGTCTTAAATTTTCTTCATTTTCGTTGTTTGTTCTTTGTTCAATGTATTCGGCGTGTGCTTTTGTCCTTTCTACTCTTCGCTTCTGTCGAAAGTGAAATACAACAAGTAAAGCTATTCCCACAATACCTAGAAGACCAATAGCTGAACAAACAACAGGAATGAGGTAGACAGACCCTGAAATAAATCATAGAAAAATACATACAAGTTCGGTTATTACTTTAAAACTTGGGTACCGACAGCGGTTTATGAATTTAGTTTATGATGTGTAAAATTTATCTTTTCAAACTTTTATTTTTTCCGTGGCTGGTAAGCTCTGTACTATAGATAACACCTACCAGATAAATATGTATCATTTGACATTGAATTTGTTTAGCTTTCAAACACCGACTAAACTGCAAGAATATTATGAAGAAATGGTAAAAGCATTAATGTACTTTATGTTTGTAGTTTAATCAATAAATGGGATCTTTTACTACTTTCATGTATATATATCCTTGTACCAGAAGTGATTTCGTCGATCTAAGAAGCATTGAAGTTAGTCTAATAAGCTTTTCTTACCAATACTCAGCGATATTTGTTTGTGATGTTTGTATGTTCTCTTTGTGCGTTATTCATTAATTATTGTATACGTATGAAAGAAAATATTGCATATAATTTCTTGGTTTAAGACATTAACGATAATGATACTAGCAAGCATTAATAAAGTCATACAGTTTCAGGGGATGGAGGTAACTTGGATCATAAATAACGAGGAGGTGCAGCGGAGAACTCCAAACGCCTACCCGAAATTATCCAGTATGTATCAAAAACGAGGCCCGAATTTATCCATCTGCTTAAAAAATTATTTCCCATGTTTTCCACAAAATCTCCAAGTATTATGATTACAAACTGACATTGTACGAATATGACATTATAGACAGACAATTAATGAAAATACAACAAAATCTACAAGCTGTTGAAATGTCCGCTCAGGAGTAGGTCACCTTCAACGCAAACAAATGCAAAAAGCTGCCCCGAAATCTGCGCCAGTGTACAAAAGTAGACCCAAATCTGCTCTTTTCCCAAAAGATGTTACCCTAAAGGTTTCTGAGTCCGCGTCGCTCCCACGCGGACTCGGAAATCCTTGGCTTGGGATCATGGTCATAACGTTTTAAGATCATGTTTGGAGGTAAAAATACATTGTTATAGAGGCGATACAGAAATTCTACGAAATAAAAGTTAATTCTGGATAGAACAGCATTTTCTTTCCTGAAATCTCGTTGGCGATAACTTAATAATTAAAAACGATTCCGAGTGTTTGAATTTTTAATATTTCAGAATCTGGAGTTGTTAAAAATCTAAAAGTAAACAAATCCAAGAAAAAATCGGAAAAGTCTACAAAATAATTTTCGTTAATCCAGTAAGTCAACTGGCAAAAATACTAGTGTTATCAAGCAATATTTAAGGATAGCTATCTTCTTGTATTTAAATGGTTTTATGTACAGGGAGTTTCTTGATGGATAGTATGTAAATATAGTACATGTACAAAATATTCCGTGCAAACATTGGGACAACCTGCCAACTTTGAGTATGATATCCAGATGTTGATGTCTATCATTATATTTGCTCTAAAATATAATGAAGGTCATACATACCCATGTTTGAGGTCTCTTTATTAAGTGCCATCTCGACTTCAACCTGTATAACTGCAGCAAGGGCATTACTTCCAGTCTGTTTTCGACTTATTACCTGGGTAATGTTGTCAACAGCTGTCTTTAGTGTTACATCTGTTTGAGAACCAGATTTAGTTTCCTCAACCGACTGAAAAAAATCAATTAGATATAGTTTTTAAAGTTATGAGGCTTACATATGATATTCCATACAACTGATACTTAATCGCTTAATTTTCAAGAAAATAATTTAATCTTATTTCTCTCATATGTTGCGACAAATTAACTTTGATATCTTGCAATAATTTATTCCACAGCTCTCAGCTGTGGAAGGTTTTATACTAGAGGCTTCTGAGAGCCTGTGATCCCAAATCTGGTTCGTTTTGACTCAAACCACTTATAAATCTATCACTCGGTAAATGCTGTGAAGTTCTTTTCAGTGAGTTAAGTTATCAATCAGCAAAATATCTTAGACTGTCATGAAAGTGACGCATAGAGGTAATACTAAATTTCAAGTAGGTTCAACAGACACCTGAAGAAGGACACTACTAAATCTTTCATTGCAACTTTTAGTTTTTATTGCCAAATTTTTCTTTTTTTTCGGGCGAGAGTGAATTCATTCTTAACGAATGGTCATGATATAAGATATTCTGGTTAGTTTGACTGTAATCACTCAATTTGCTTCTGACAAGAAGTTTTTCGTTCGACCAACCAACCATGCTGAATTTCATATCGGCAGTAAAACAAATATGAGATGTAATTTTTCTTCGGTCATTCATTGAAATGTTTGCATTAAGTTTTACATTTTTCAGTGGAAGTCATTTCAGACATCTCTCTATACTTTGAACATTTGTAGATAAAAAATTATATTTTCAGACTGAGTAATGACGACATAGGTCATAAACAGCTAACGCAGTATTGTTAATTTTATTTATTATAAGATAAAGATTGAAGGAACGTGCCAAATGCTGTTCCAGGACAAACTGTATAGGAGGGTAGTGCAACACTTTATATAATTTTGTGTGGGTTGTTGGGAATGGTGAGAATTTTCTTATGGTAGATAATACATGTAATTTGCAATTAAAATTATATGGGGTCTGGGAAAAAATTGCCTTTACATCTTTTCCTGGAATAGTCCAAAGTCATTTTTATTGTAGAAATACCTAATAATTTAAATTCATTATGTAATACCGAAACTACAGAACTTAGAATTCAGTTTAGGAGAAACTTTCTACACCCGAACGCTCTTGCGTTTGCTCTAACAACAACAACAACAATCATGACAATAACTTCAAATGAGAACCATACATACCAGTAAGACATCTATGGTGTCAATGTGGACTTTGTGTATATCGCATATAACATATATTGGTTTGCCCTTCGATAGCTTCTGAAGCACAGGTAATTTCCGAATCGTATCACAAACCGACTCAATGGAAACTCCCTACAAAGCAATCAAAGATGCACACTCAAAAATATTTCTTTCAATTCCATATCAAAACGAAAAACAAAATTCAAGAAATTAGCAAAAAACTGAATTACTCCTTAAATCAGATATTTGCAACTTTGCTTTGTGCACATTCATCAGTGTACTTTTTAAGCTTTACAGACATAACCAAAAAAGTTTTTGTCCATTTTTTAACGTCACTTTTTACCTCACTTCAACATTACAATACGGATATTGATTCAATGTAGTATGTTAGCCCTATAAGTCTATCTTGGAAATTGAATTTTTGAACGTCGGGACAACGTTTGAAGTTCGATCTTAGTCTTAGGGCTTCAACTGACACGAAAGAATATCATTCAAAGCTGTGACAACGTCTTAGCTAACTTGTGTCTCTTTACAGATATGTATTTTCAAACACTTACAAAATTGCGGGATAAACATATAATATCGTGGGTTACTTTGCATGCATTGGTACTCACTTTTCAAAAGCACGTTATAAAATCTATCCTTGATTATAATTTTAATATTATAGATGTGAATCACACACACACATACACCCCAAATAAAAGGTATTGTTGCAAACAATGCGTTGATTTACAGATGATGATGTTAACAGAAAATGAATTTGGTCTCGAGCGTACCTGATGAAGGTTATTCCAGAAACACGTATTGTGTGCACTGAAATTGGTATCATACGTTTATTAAAATTTACTTACCGTTGGCGTTTTTGATTTATCAAATATCAAGGAAATCTTGGCACAGTGGTTTGACAACTGAGCATTTTTGGGCGCACAGTTTGTATCAACAATATACGGAATGGTGTCTATATTTTTAATAAGGTCTTTGCAATGACCCCATGGCAAACATGGCGGCGTGAAACAAATTTTGTCTGTCTGTACAACACAAGTCTGGCCTTCAGCACATTTAAAAACATCCTCGGATATATTAGGATGATTTAAGCAGTTTGCAGGACCACACCATATCTGAAATGGGAAGTGTATATCCAATTGAAATCATTCATAAAGCAATCAATAACAAGAAAGGTAACGATACACAAATTCGATTGATACTGTAACCAACCTCAGCAGCGAAAATACTATTCTTTCTTAGTGCTACATATCATCTTCCCCCGAAATAAACAAAAGTAATCATTTTATTAGAAATTTCATGTTGTACAGCTATAGTTTGTTGATTCAACCCCAAACTTTTTATGTTTGCTTCGTCTTGCCTTGTCTGCAGCTGCGATTTTATTGTTGAAATAATACTTTGGTTATATCTAGTATAATATGAAATTGAGTCATTTGCTTATAACTAATTACAAACTAATAAATTTACATTACTGCAGGTAACTGCTTAAATAAATTTACCTTACTGCAGCTAACTGCTCAAATGAATTTACCTTACTGCAAGTAACTGCGCCGTTCTCACAATTACAGGAGTTACACTCGTGTTCCCATTGTGATTTGTCAGGATATATCCTGCGGTTAAACAGACAAGATAAGGGTGAGGGAAGTTTCCCTTCCACGTCTTCACACAGAGTACCAGATCTCCCTGGTGGACATATACATCTGAATGAGCCAATACCATCTACACATGTACTTCCGAATGTACAGGGGTCTGAGATACATTCATTTATATCTGAAAATTTTTTAAAATATAATTATGAATCAGGTGTGTCGAGACATTCTGTTGAACACTAATTGCTCAGTGGAAGTCTACCATTTACATATGTATCATACATTCTTTATATCTTAAACTTTGGGAGATAGTTTTGTAGTAAATTTTTGACAGATAAAACAAATCAGAGGCCAAGTAGTCGGAGTCGTTATCATATTCAAAGTCTGCTTTTGAACGAAATGTTCTTGAATCATTTTTGATATTAGAAAGTTTTCCAATTACTAACCGTAATATGGCAAAAATTCTAAAAGTTGCGCAAAATCCCACAGGAAAAAACAAATAAAAAGATTGATCTATCACGAGAAACATTGTCCGATACTAACAGAAACATGAAGATTCAAATAATGAAAGTACGCTTGTGCAAATTACAGTTATTTTGTTTATTTATAAAATTAATACATAAAAGAAGATCCACTTGTGGATAAGGTGAAAACGAATGTTGCCATCACTCCGTTGTTACACTCTCCTGTAATCCATACAATAGTACAATGATGTCAAAATGTTTTGTATGTTTTATTTACGCTTACATATCAAAATAGTTTTTAATTTCGAAAATTAAAAATAACCTGGACTAAGTGACAATACTCATTACCGGTATGATACGGTTTAAATTTTGTCAAAGTTGACGGAAAACACCAGTCAATCAAACTTACTGACTCTGCAGTCCGGTCCAGCAAAACCATCAGCACACTCACAAATATACCAGTTCTCTCCATCAATACAACGTCCTCCATTATAACTACATAAAAAAAAAATCATAAACTCTCAAATGTATCGGCTTTTATCATCAATACCAGTTTCACTACACAATTTAACTTGACAAAGTCGTTGATAAAATCACAACCTTAGTAACTTGGGGTTCCATATTTTAAAATCTCTGATTTTGAGCTTGCGTCAAAATTCTTGGCTGAAAGTAACTTTCTGTGCTCAACTCCAGTTAATCTCAGTTATTCAAAAGTGGATCAGCAACATCAGTTCTTCATTGGAACAACAAAAATAGTACATCTATTATAAATATCAACTACAAATACCAATCACAAAAGGCCTTAGCTCACTTGTAAATACAACAGTTTTACACTAAATACAATGCTTTCGCCATAAAATTTGTATTAAATTAAATGATCAAGGGTGATCGATATAGGCATAAAATTTACAAACGATTAAGTATAGTCTCCTCGTCTTCTCAAACAATTTGGACTCTATCTGCCCGTCGTTTCTGACAAGAAGAAAGTTAATTTTTCAGCCAATCAGAATATCACACATGATCTTTCTGGCGAAGATAAATATTTTTATTCTGTTTATATTAATTTAAACAAACCCTACTATGAAGGAAGTTTCAGTCAAAATATGAAAATAAGGAAATTTATTATTAAAAAAAAGATATTTCACTTATCGAATAATGTAGTAATTTTAGGAATCATTAAAACACCCTTTAAACACACACACACACACACACACACACACACACACACACACACACATCTTTATATAACAATTCTAATATGACGTCCTGTAGTCGTCAAACGAATAAAGGCATACTAAAATTTCCAGTATATTTTTACCTAGCGCTGGCGCAGATCGCCTCTATGATTTCGCTGATCGTAATTGATTTTTGCACTTCGAAGTTGTGCTTTGTTACAAAAACGTCTGAAAAATGCATCTGTGAGCAAATATTTACCTGTTCACAACCCGACTGTTAACCAAAACATGTTCGTTCCTGCACCAACTGTACTACGTTTTTCTCGTTGTCAAGAAAAATAACTTCCTGTTAGTCAATGCGTTCGGTATATTGTACAAAGGTGGTTTTTTTTGGAATCGAAATAGTTCATTGAACTATATTTTTGTTGTCATTTTAACGCAGGATTGGCATTATATTCATAATATTTTACACTCGCTGCCCCTCAGGGTAATATACGAATATAATGCCTTCCCATGTTAAAATTCCAACAAATTTATGGCTGCAATGAAATATTTCTTTATTAGATTAGTACGTGACTACTTACCACGGGAAAGGATTACAATCATTAATATTTGTTTCACACCGAGATCCTTCAAATCCTTCTTTACAGATACATGTAAAGCTATCACCGCTATTAACACAGGTTCCATGGTTTTTACAAGGGAAGTGGTCGCATGAATTTACCGATCCTAAAACAATGCAAAGGTAATTCAATTCAGTCAGCCATTTTACACAAAATAAAGCAATTAACGAGTATAAAGTTCTGAGAAAGTGGAACGCTTGCTCTCTTACAAAACGTGAATAAAAAGCCTTATTGGTCTGTTCTGCGAATATTTCCCAGTCTGATTATAAAACAACATTCTCTTTGCTGCGTTCGGCCTTACTAGAGTTTTCTTCCATTCTTGTTCGCTTTTATATTAAGACAGAACTAAGTTAAGTTATGTAAGTTTTTGTAAAGAATAATAGTGAAAAGCCATAACTGACTAATGGTTTTCCTTGTCTCGCGTATTTCCGTAATATAAGAAGAAAACTAACATGGATTTATTTTTTCATTTGGCAATTGACCTTAATCATATTTGTGTAGCTTGCAAGGTGGACATATTTGGATCGATAGGTCCATCATCATATGTCCTTGTCGTCATTCTTTACCTCATGATCGCAACTCCTACAATTTAAACCTTAATTATTGCTTTCAATACATGGCCTTCATGTGGATATGGATATGCACGTTACGATATTTATTATCGAAGTTTTGTGCCCTTTTCCATCTTGTCCTAACAGGGACATACAATTTGTCTCCCGTAGTTGACTCTTCATTTGTCGAGTCTTTCTGATTTTTCGTGTGCTTTTACTACAAGTTTAGTCAAAAGAAAACTCAAGAAAAACAACTCGCTACAAATGTACAGAAATTACATAAAAATAAGTGTAACTAAAGTGATTTGATTTCGCAAAATTTATCACATAATAGTTATACAATTAAGGTCATTCGTGGTTAATCAATACACAGACCTGAAAACGATAACGATAAGAAGCGTAGGACAAAAACTTTCAACTGCAACTTTATCTCATTTGAAAATCCCAGTGAAGACACAGGTATCTATTTACATTTAACTTACATGCAAATGGCATCAATTGATAAATACTTTATAATAAAAGATAATTAATGCAAGTCGATTCCACAAATAAAGTTCAACAGAATCATACTACTTACTTATCTGACAGGTACTCCCTTCATACCTCTGTGGACCTTGGCAGGTAAAAGTAGTCTCCAGGTCGATACAAGTCCCCTCGTTAATGCATGTTGAATTATCACAATGTGAATTTTCTGCAACATATTGTTGTTCAAAATTATTCAATACTAGACAGATAACGTTTTGGTATACAAGGTACTAATTATATATGTTAAAACCGACAAATCAGAATGTCTGTCCAGATTCCCCACCATTCTGATACAACAAAAACCTCCATTTTACGCGTCGTCCTGAATATGGTTGAAAGATTACCCGCTTTGGTGGTGGTGTATTGGTGTTTGTTTCTGAATCTTTGAAAATTAAACGAAGAGATGATTTAGAATTCGGTAATCACGAGTTTATATGGATGCAATTGGACTTGTCAAAATTGTGTGTCTTGTTGTGTGTTGTTTACCGAACGCAAGGGGCAGTTAATCCCTTTTGGCGCGATATTCAGTACTCAATTGAACAGTCTTTAAATTTTACATCACATGTTATAATTACAGGTGATCTGAATGTAGATTTACTGCGTGAAAATAACCATGTTCTTAACGATATTATACAGATATTTTACTTAGAAAATCTCATCAGTGAGCCAACTAGAATTGATCCAGTCACTGGGAATGGAACTTTATTAGATCCAATTCTCGTGTCAGGTGATTGTGACTGTGGGTTCGCTGAGGTGATTGATATAAATAGTGATATAAGTGATCACAGAGCTACAAAACTTTATCTCAAAATCCTGACGTCATCCATAGATCGTACAAGCGTTTGGTGTGGATATATAAGGAAGCGGATTTTACCAAATTTAATTATCTTATTACGAATTTTGATTGGCTTGAATATTTTTCTGAATTTGGAGATGATGTAAATGTACTGTGTGAGAAGTTTACTGAAAAGTATTTACAATTCGCTCGAGAATCTATCCCTACAAAATCAATAACGGTTAATGAAAATAATAAACCGTGGTTTAACTCTGGTATAAAAAGAGAAATGAAAATTAGGGATCGTCTTCACAAAAAATGCGTAAGTTTCCTACTGTTGATAACATTAGTGAATACAAAGTCCAGAGAAACAAGGTTAATAACATGGTTATCCACGCTAAGGAACAGTTTTTTCTCAATGCCAATGATTTCTTAGACGATAAGTCATCAAATCCTAAATTTTTTTGGTCACTTGTTAAAAAACTTATGGGTAAAGGTGGGTGTTCCTCTACGATGCCACTATTAGTTGATACTGATAATGATAAACTATGTGTGAATGATGTTGACAAATGTAATCTACTTAATTATTTCTTTTGTTCAATATCAGACATGAATGATGTTAATCGGATGCCACCAAATACAGAACCACGAACAGACAAACTGCTAGACATTCATGAAATTTCCATAAATGAAATTGTTGATATTTTAAAATCTTTAAATGTTAAAAAAGCCTCCGGCCATGATTTGATAAGTCATCACATGTTGAAAAACACGGCTTCTACAGTCAGTGTACCGTTAAAAATACTTTTCGATTGTTCTATTCGTACTTCAACTTTTCCCATCAGCTGGAAATTAGCCAAAGTAATGGCATTATTTAAAAATGGTGATAAATCAATGGTTTCAAATTATAGACCGATATCATTACTTAGCTGTGTAGGTAAAACATTTGAAAGGATTATTTTCAAACATGTTTTTAATTTTCTTCCGGACAATAAGTTACTATACAAGTATCAGTCTGGATTTGTACCAGGACATTCAACTATTTATCAGTTAATTGAAATTTTTCATAAAATATGTATGTCTTTAGAGCAAAAGGAATATTTCTGTTACGTGTTTTGTGATATATCGAAGGCATTCGATAGAGTGTGGCATAAAGGTCTAATTATAAAACTTAAATCATACGGTATAAGTGGACATTTACTTAATTGGTTACAAGATTATATCGCTAATAGAAAACAGGTTGTATTTATAAATAATGCAGAATCGCAAGTTGGATTACTGAAGGCTGGAGTGCCGCAGGGGTCAGTTTTAGGACCGTTATTATTTCTTATTTATATCAATGATATTGCTGATGATCTTAATAGCTTGGTAAGACTGTTTGCAGACGACACCTCTTTATCGTATTCATCGATTAATCTGCTTCAAGTTGAAAGGCATTTAAATACTGATTTAGACACCCTTAATACATGGGCAAAAACTTGGTTAGTAAAATTTAATCCGAAAAAGACAGAATTTGTCGTTTTTAGTAATATTGTAAACATAGAATCTTTATATAGATTTAATGTTTGATGGTGAACACATTAAATATGTTGAAAATTACACACATTTGGGAATTACTTTATCAAGTAACTCTAAATGTGTTATCACATAAACATATGTGCCAAAGAGCTGCAAAAGGACTGCATGTTTTGCGAAAACTCAAGTATTTATTAAGTAAGATATATAAAACTGATATTTACCAATTTTAGAGTATGGTTGTGAACTATGGGATGATTGTTGCATACGAGACACTGAAAAACTAGAACGTTTACAACTTGAAGCGACGAGAACTATTACAAGGTTACCTATGTATTCCAGTGCAGAAAGATTATATTTTGAAACAGGATGGGTAAAATTGTCCGACCGAAGAATGTTTAGAAGGTTAAATCTTTTTTATAAAATCAATAATAATATGGCTTCCCGGTATTTGATAGATTGTTTACCGACAATTGTTGGAGAAACGATGAATTAAAATCTTCGAAATGCAGATAATTTTAATATTCCAAGGTGTTGTCTGGAAACATTCTCCAAGTCTTTTTTCTCATCTACTCTTAGACTTCGGAATTCTCTACCCATAAGTACTAGATTCTTACTTACCTACTCTAGATTCCAAAATGCTATTAAAACGTTTCCCATTCAAGTTCATCTTTTTATTCTTTTAGTGATAGGAAAATTAATGTTATTTATTCGAAACTAAGACATCGATGTAGTGCTCTTAATGCGGATTTATTTAGAGTTAGTCAAAAAAACGATCCTAGCTGCCACTGTGGTCCTTTATTTGAAGATGCAATCCATTTTTTCCTTGAATGTCCGTTATATCAATATGATATAAAACATTCTTATTCACAGTATCCATAATATTGTCCCATTTACTATAGAAAATATTCTTTTTGGCTGTAATGACATTATTGAAGACAAGAACTTAGTGTTATTTCTATCCGTTCATAGATTTATTCGAAAAACAAACAGATTTAATGTTGAATAAATATGTCACAAGTAACTATTCTATACTTAGAATATACTTCAATAACTATCATGACTTGTCCAGCACCCATCCCGTCCCCGTTTTCAAAAAATTTCTTGCTTTCTCAATTGAAATTTATGTATTGTTATCTACATGTATGTTTATAGATATCATAATGTTTTGTACATTTGCTGTCATTTTGTATTATGTGCTGTATATTGATATGGAGAGGGACTTGTAAGTTGTTATAACTTGTTCCCAATCCAATTATAATATATTATGACAATAAACTCGTTATAAAGTAAAGTAAAGTATGAATTAGAAAAAAAATACTTGTGGTCTAATGATATTACAAGATTCTGGTGACTTGTTTTGTTATACCATGATTCTCACTGTTAAATACTAAATACATTTTAACCCCATTTTCCATGAAGTATTATCTTTGATATTGGTATCTAGATATAGTTTCACAATGCAACAAGAACACATGCGTCTAAGGAACATATTATAAAGTTTATTAAATCTAACATTGACGTATTTTCGAATACGCATTTGTCAGATTTATTGACGTCCTTTGGAGCTACTGACGGTAAATTTCATTCTTATGAGGTTAATTGAATATTTTATTGGAAAATAAAACAAACAGCAAACGTATGTTGTACTACGATCCAGGAAATGCGCTTATCCCGAATTTCTGGGATAGTCCCCTTGGATATCTACTATACGCGAACAGGCTAAAAGCCGAATTTTTCTGTGATAATCTGAAATGATTTTTTCTGTTGATAATGATGCCAATCTGCACCAGGAATTTTGATTAACATATTCCGTCCACGATTCTTTTTCAATGATAATAATAATAATAATAATAATAACACATCGAGGGTACATTTGCAGTAGATCTGCGACTCCAGATCAGTCTAATCCAATCTGCGATCTATTCAAGGTCACCTTTCAGATGCATGTGAACATGTACATTTTGATTATACTAAAGCAATTTGCGAAAGTCATCGTTTAATATAAGTTGAAATTACATGTATCAGATATTTAATGTCAGTATATACAATGTACGACTAATGGAAATTGGCGCTATCAGATCTTGCATCCAAAAAGATATAACAGTATAAGATCAAAAAAAAATATACAGGAGACCAACAAAATATATAAAAATATATTAAAAATAATAATTTTCATAATAATTACCAGAAGCTACTTCGCT
>JAOXYI010033677.1:0-21314 GCA_028566495.1 Lithophaga antillarum
AAAAATTTAAATTGAAAAACGACAGTTTGTGAATTCAAAAGAGTACACTGAAGTTTTATTAAGAACAAAAGACTGTATGCATAAAGATAACAATTTTGAGCCGAAATGTAAACTTACAGCTTTAAACATATGTTCTATCCTGAGTAGTAATACATTGACCGGTAAATACATACAAAAGAGTTGCAGTGAATTCGTCATCCGTTCTGGGTTTTCTTCTTACATTTTCTCATTCTTCAGAGCCACCATGTTTTAGATGAAACTAACCTGCAGCTATAAGGAAAGGACCAATCGACTTATGGGAAGGGGTGGGGCTGGAAGAAACTCATCTTAATTATCATTCTTTTCATTTTGCACACTAATTCGGATTTTTTATTATTAAGAGACGTCCTAATTCTTGCTTAGAAAACTTCTTGAAACCTTCTCATTCTTCCACACTGAAAGTAAACTCAAGTTAATCAGTCGCTTATCCCGGATTTTGAAAAAGGCGCATTCTAGACAGTATTTTTGGAAAATTTGGTCATATATTTTACTGTTCTGTTCTGTTGAATTGTACGCATTTTTTTTTAATTTTCAGAAACCTCCGTAACTCCTGGATCTGCCACTGGTAAGCCTGTGGTATGAAGTTTGAAGTTGCACTTCATTTTTAAACAGTGTGTACATCAAATCTATTTTGTTTGCTGTGTACGGGGAACGAGGATATTGTCTTGAAAAACAGCATTTCATAATTTCATTGACAAACAAAAGTCGATGAGCTTCGCGCTTAATTAATTTTTTTGTTAATGTTTTTATTGCTCCGCGTCTCTCTTAACTGTTTCGTCGTTGATTTTGTCCTTTTGTCGAACTTAAAATTTTCGTTGGATTTTGTTTGAATAAGCTTTTGATTAAGCCATGAATATACCTAAAATGAAATTTCTAATAAGGCATTGACACTCGCTTCAAATTATGAACATAATAAAATCATATTGGAAAACGTTATATACTTGTAGTCGCTGATTGCGGAGGTCTTGACTACGAGATGCAACCAATAAATAAATAAATAAATAAGAATAAAATAAAAGAAAAGAATTTCACGTTGCCGGTAGGATTTTATCATTGTCCCAAATATTGTAGGTATACCATATAAGAAATAGCTCACTTCATATTGTGTTTGTTTCAGTGGGATGGAATCATATACTTACTTATCATATGGTTGCTTTCTTTACTCAGTCGAGAACTTGGTGGAAGAATTCAAATTTTCCAGGAAATAGCCATTTTATATGTACTCAGGCGCTGGGTGAGGGGGTCCCATGTTTTATCCACTACTCCTCCTTAACCACTCCATGGAATTTCATGAAACTTTAACACATTCTTCAGTATGAAGTGTATGTGTGCATCATATATTTAAATTTTGTCAAAATTTAAATTTATTTCGAAAATAGCCATTTTACATGTACTTAGGCTCAACGTGAAGGGGGGCCCATATTGTATCCACTACTCCTCATTAACCACTGCATGGCATTTCATGAAACTTTAACACATTCTTCAGTATGAGGTGTAGTTGTGCACCATATATTTAATTTTTCTCATTATTGGAAATTTTTCAGAAAACAGCCATTTTACATGTACTTAGGCTTTGGTTGAAAGGGGTCCCATATTGTATCCACTAATCCTCCTTAACCACTACAAGGAATTTCACAAAACTTCAACACATTCTTCATTATGAGGTGTAGTTATGCATCATATGTTTAATTTTTTCCATAATTAAAACTTGCATGAAGACATGGGAGGTAGCCATTTTACATGTACTGGCTAAGGGGGTCCCATATTATATCCAATACTTTTCCTTAACCATTTTATGGAATTTCATAAACTTCAACACGTTTTAAAGTATGTAATTTTGCACAATACATTTTTAGGATTTAAAATCTTTTAAATGGGTACATGTACTTATTCATTTTGCATTTAGTGGGGCGCGCGGGGAGCTATGCTCACAGTACTCCTTGTTTTTTTCGTGTGTGTGTAAAAATAGACCCCATATCCTGTTTATTGATAAATATATTTCTGATGAAAAGAGTGCATGCGGTCCTCAGGATATAAAAAGTAGCCAAAACTTTATTTTCAACATGTCTTTAGAAATTTTATATTGATTACGCCATTTTTTTTATTCACTTCAATAAGCAACAGGATTATTCAGAATAGTCATATTGCTAAACATGTTTTTTGAATATGATGTTAAAGGCTGATTTTATCTGTTAGATGTGAACAAATATCAATTCATTATTAGTGTAATTGTAAATCTTCTGTTAGTTTTGGGTAAAACATTCATTTCATACAAATAAATTAGCATTGTTCATCAGTAGAGTTATTTCTTATTTATGAAAAAGGTTTTTCGTCCCAAAATTCATCAAGGAACCAGCCATTATATCAATAAAAAGACAAGCCGTGAAAAAGCTTTGGTTTAAATATGGTTACAATTTAATTTAAAATAACGTCTCGCACGGATAAAACATGGATTCTCAGATAAAAAATCTTTTCAGGTAGCCTATAAAAAAATCCTCCAAGATTTTCTCGTGGAAGTGTTGCAGTTGTCAAGTAAACTACTTACTAGTAAATATAGTTACCAAAACCTAACTTAGAATCGGGGAACCAGATTTGAGGTTGTACATAAAAGTAGTACAAAAAACAGATTCATGCCTTTCCCCATGATGCTTTAAAAAATAAACTGTACACCATATGAAAGCTAAACATATCGCGTGCAAACGCATCTTTTTTATTACATGGTTCTGTAAAAAAAATTGAGGCATATGCAATAACATGACTTTTTTTCTTTCTGAAATTTAAAATGAAAGTTGATTTTTACAGTATGCTTAATTCCGGTTCAAAGTACTTTCTTATTTTTAATGAAATGCGTGTTGAAAATTTGGAGAGAAGCTTCAGTATAGACATAATTTCATGCATAAGAAGTGTTACTTCATTTGAAACACAAATAATGTTACTAGAAACTATTGAAATTGTAAAATTTTATATAGAAATAAAGGGCCAAAAAATAGTGGTTTTACTCCTTAAAAATTGTTTGGTCACCATTACAAATTGACTGATAAATGCGGTATTTCTGTGCCGGTTTTTGTGAGCTCGTGTTATCCCACCTTAGTTCCTTTTGGTTTGTTTTTGTGTTGTGTTTGTGTTGGTGTGGTTATGTACAGACACGGACTGTCCAGACTGTGATTTATCATGACTTGGTAATCTAGATATATCTTCCTAATGCGACATGGAAGTCATTATTGAATTTTTTTTCACTTGTGATAATAAAATATGTTGTATAGTATCCGTAACTACTGATAAAGGACCTTCAATCCTTATCGTATGTAAAATGAACATCGCCAAAGTGAAAGTTCTTTTCAAACAAACTCTCAAGTGCTAGGTAACGATCAGTATTATTAAGAATACTAAAAGTCACACTTGGTATGTCTTAATATGAAAATGACCGTTCTTATGATAGATAGATAAAATTTGTCAGCATAAATCTAGTTCTATCACTGTTTATGTTAATATATAAACAGTTATTGTTGACCCTGTATTCTCGAGGCTTTGGGAATCCATTGGAGACGATATATTGTATGACTGTCACATGTTTTATAATTTTTATAGGAATTTGTATAGAATACTTATTTACTGTGGCTGTATGATACGATTTCTTGTCATTCTATGCAATATATTATGAATAGCTGAATTGGATTGCTGTCAAATTTATAAAAAAAATAATAAGAAGAAAAACGTACACCATGTACTATGTCTATCTCTAGATTTACCTATGTAACAGGATACAATTCGGTTAATGAAGCTATGTTTGTATAAAGCGGATTTGACCGAGTGGTTTAAGGCACTGGAGATGGTGCAGGCGATTTGGTGCCAATGGTGAATCAACGGTGTTAGTTCGAATCCCACTGAAGGAACGACAAAAAAATTGTCAGCATAAATCGAATTCTGACACTGTTTATGTTAACTTTCAGACGTGTGTATGTGTGTGTGTGCTTTCGTCAAGCTTCTTTTTTTGCTATTTTCTTCGTGGATATTCGAGTTTGTGTGCCAAATACTGCAGCTATTATTACATATCCTTAGAAATGAATATATGAAAGACCGTGAGTTAAGACAATTATCTATTAATTAAGAAATTTCGAGGAAAATTCTAAATGTACTTCATTATAAGCCCTTCCTGTTACCTTCTTTTTTCATAAAAATAATATAGAAAATTAAAGCAAACATCTTCTCTTTCTAATCGATAATGCTTTACTTCAGGCAGGTATATATTCTAAATAATATTTTTCGATCGTATTCTATAGTTGTTCTGTCATGCGAACTGCTTGACATTTTATAGTTGCAGGAAATATTATGATTGACGTAATGTGTGGGGATGACCAAGTTTACATTACTTTACTTCTTTGCATCAAAATACAAAATGTGAAAAATACAATTCGTTTAGAGACTTAAATATCCACTGGTTAAAATTTGATTAGAACGCAGATAGAAGAAAGAAATCTATCAGTAACAAAATTACAGAAGTTGAATTACGCAATCCCCTCAGTTCTAATGAATGCCCGGTTTTTGTATGCACGCAATCCATCCCAATTCATATAAAACATGGTATTTCGTTTGCTGTCTACCAAATGTAATATAGTGACAGCCTGTGATAATTAATTTCTTCATTATTTGATATTTGAACAAAATACTTGCAATAATACTAATAATACAAGGATTCACAACAACAAAAAATCCTCGTCTTTTAGGTACTGTAGTTTAAATGAACTGGGTTAGAATGTATCATTTAATGCCATCGCCAGTGATTCCTTATATCTTGTAGAAACCAAATGATATATCATTACTGCATTCTTCATAGTTAACTTTATACGACGGTTAAAATCACTTTCATCGTTAGAATAAGAAGATTACCGAAGTCATTGTACCGAAAATCATACATCCAGAGGACCAGACAAGACCGTTATCAACAAAGAATCAAACACAAACATAAATCATACATCCAGAGGACCAGACAAGACCATTATCAACAAACAATCAAACACAAACATAAATCATGCATCCAGAGGACCAGACAAGACCATTATCAACAAAGAATCAAACATAAACATAAATCATACATCCAGAGGACCAGACAAGACCATTATCAACAAAGAATCAAACACAAATATGGGAAAAAAACCAGACACAACACTGAAAACTAAAGCTAGGACAGTACAAAAGCCAGCAGTGAAATCAGGTGTACTGAAGGGAAAGCATGTCCTGCTCCACATGTGACACCTGTCATATTGCCCAGTATATACATTGTAAAGCTGGTAATAAGTCATAAATCATGTAAGGAGAAAACAACCCCATTTTGTAAGAAATGTTAGAGATTTCCATCCCTTTGCTCTGTGATGTGTTGTTAGCTATGTCACATGACAGACAAATAATGATATCTTGTAAAACCACATAAAACAAAAAATTCACTGAAATTGTTTAAACTGCCAAACCACATGAAATACCTGTACGAGTCGGATCTATAACTTCCAAGAAATACAGATGCAACCAAATATCACAAAATCTCATGTTTTAATTATCTTTTTCTTTTCAGAGAACAGCAGTATTATATTCAAGAAACAATAACAGTATAACAGAAGTAATTCAAAGACCTTATGACACAGAAGTGCCTCCATCTTCATTAGTAAGAAGTGATGTGTCTGAAGAAATTCCTGGAACTTTTAACTTGGAAATGCCTACAATGTCAGGAGATGGAAAAAATGGAACTGCTTCAGTAAACAGTAACAGTAGAATGATGGTAGAAATTTCAAGGACTGATAAAAGGACAGAAAGTTCAAGGACTGATAATGATGAAATGCCACCAGTTACAGTGTCAAGAAATGTTCCGGCTTCAGTAAATAACAACAGTTTAAACAATGAAATATCAAGTGATACTGGAATTCCTTCTGTGTTTGAGGAAATCCCAAGTGTTGTTACTGCAGCAGACCAAAGCCCAGGTGAAAAAGTGGTTAGAAATTGTGGCACTAAGGTTCCAACTGTGTTGAGAGAAGGCAGCAGTAGTGCTAAAATTCCAGATGTGTCAGTGCCTCGGGCAGTTGCTGGAAGTGAACAGAATAATCAAATGTTAGGTACTACAGAACACACTGATAACAGCTTGGATCTTTCTGAAATGTTTAACGATGCTTTTGATGAAGAGGAAGAAGGTTATGATGATGAAATAATGAGGTTAAAAACTACAATTAGAAATAAGACAGAGGCTTCAGAATCACAGGATTCTGTGACTGTACAAGATGATGCTCTACAAGATGAACTAATTTCAAAGGACATGAAAACAATAACAGAAATGAAAAACAGAATAAGCCCCAGTGACGAGGAAAGGAAGATCTCTGTTTCTGAATCAAAGCACGTATCTTTGGAGGATTCTCATGTGGGTGATTCTGCTGCATTACAAAGAGAATCAGAGGATGACAGTCAAAGAAATGTAGACTTTGAAGATGTAGATAAGGAATTGGAAGACAGTGATCAGGAAAGTATAGAATTTGAAGCTGTAGAAAAGGAATTATATGATAATGAGGAAAGTGTAGAATTCGAAGCTGTAGAAAAGGAATTAGATGATAATGAGGAAAGTGTAGAATTTGAAACTGTAGATCAGGAATTAGACAATGACGATCAAGAAAGTATAGTCCATGAAGTTGTAGATAAGGAATTAGAAGAAGATGATCAGGGAAGTGTAGCTTTTAAAGCTACAGACCCAGAATTAGATGATGATGAAGAGATCGTTGATGACAAAGCTGTGGCTAAAGAAACAACGGATGATGATCAAGAAAGTGTAGAATATAAAGTTGAGAATGAAATAACAGATGATGAAGATGAAGGGAGTATAGACTACGAAGCTGAGAATGAAATAACAGATGATGAAGATCAAGGGAGTATAGACTACAAAGCTGAGAATGAAATATCAGATGATGAAGATGAAGGGAGTATAGACTACGAAGCTGAGAATGAAATAACAGATGATGAAGATGAAGGGAGTATAGACTACAAAGCTGAGAATGAAATATCAGATGATGAAGATCAAGGGAGTGTAGCTGTAGATGAAGAATCAGAGTATAGTGATGAGAGAAGTGTAGACTACAAAGGAGTAGGTGAACACTCAGATGATGATGATGATGATGTTAAAGATGTGCATGAAGTATCAGATGATGACGATTATGACGACGATGATGATCAAGGAAGTGTAGATTACGAAAGTGCACATGAAAAATCAGACAATGATGAAGGAAATACAGACTTTAAAGATACAGATAAAGAGTCAGATGTTACTGATGAAAGAAGAGCTACTGATGAGTCAGATGACAAAAATGGAGTATGTATAGACAGTGAAAATATTGATGGAGACTTCACAACATGGAGAAGAAGATCAGTGAGTGAATCTGACAATGAAGAGGTGGACATTACGTTATCAGGGATTGTGGCTTTACCTCGTTCATCTCAAATATCAGAAGAAGGAATAAAACCTGAAGAGCCTCACCTTGGAATAGACATTCAAGAATATGATCTAGAAATAGAAATGAGTGAGTCTGAACTTGAAACTGAATCAAAAATGGGTAAGATTGATGTAGACAATATTCTGAAAAGAACAAATAAGGAAAGTTTAACCCAACAGAAAGGAACTTTATTGAAAGAAAATAAGTCTGAACCAAATATTTCAAACCTTGAAGTTGCAGCCCAAAAGAAACCAAGCATAATTTTAAATGAAAATGAAGAGAGTCCTTCAAAATCTGTATCCAGTGAAAATAGTGAAGTAGAGTATGGTGACAGGTCTGAATTATATAATAAGGACACAGGCTCACAAACCTTTAAGGACAGTTGTGGTATTGTTGACAATTATGACCTTACCCGTTTAAGAACTGAAAATCTGATTCCTAAATTAGAGGATGCTGTACTGGAACATGATGGAAGTGAGTTATATGAAACGAAAGCTTTCACTCAAAGAGAGAATAAATCATTTCCTAGTGAGCCATTATCAGTAGTTACAAGTGGGCATGAGATAGATAATACAGACATTCAAAAAAAAGTAATGGATACAGGGATTAGTGAAGATGGTAGGAACAAAGTATTAATACAGAGAGTAGATGATACTGATCAAGAAAACACTAATATTTTACAGAAAGATTTTGTGCAACTAACCATAGATAGTACTGAGGTAGACAATACTGCTGATGAAATAAAAAACAAATCCATACTGATGACAACAGAGGATACTGAGGACACCAGTATGTTTCAGAAAGAATCTGTGCCACTAACCACAGATAGTACTGAGGTAGACAACACTACTGATAAGATACAGAATGAATCCATAATGATGACAACAGAGGATACTATGATGGAGGACACCAGTAGGTTAAAGAAAGATTCTGAGCTACTAACCACAGATAGTACTGAAGTAGACAACACAGCTAATGTGATACAAAATGAATCCATACTGATGATAACAGAATATTCTGTGACCGAGGACACCAGTATGTTACAGCAAGATCCTGTGCCACTACCCCCAGATAGTACTGAGGTAGACAACACTACTGATGAGATACAAAATGAATCCATAAAGATGACAATATGGGATACCGTGAATGAGGACACCAATGTGTCACAGAAAAGTTGTGTGACATTACCTATAGTTAGTACTGGGGTAGACAACACTACAGATAAGCTACAGAATGAATCCATATGGAAGAAAACAGAGGATACAGAGGGCAGCAGTATGTTACAGCAAGACCCTGTTCCACTACCTGCAGATACTACTGAGGTAGACAACACTACTGATGAGATACAGAATGAATCCATAAAGATGACAATACGGGATACTGTGAATGAGGACACCAATGTGTCACAGAAAAGTTCTGTGACATTACCTATAGTTAGTACTGGGGTAGACAAAACTACAGATAAGCTACAGAATGAATCCATATGGAAGAAAACAGAGGATACAGAGGACAGCAGTATGTTACAGAAATATTGTGTGCCATTACCCACAGATACTACTGAGGTAGACAACACTACTGATGAGATACAGACTGAATCCATAATGTTGACAACAGAGGATACAGAAACTGAGAAAACCAGTATTTTACAGAAAGATTCTGAGCCACTAATCACAGATAGCACTGAGGTAGACAACACTACTGATGAGATACAGAATGAATCCACACTGAAGACAACACAGGATACTTTGACTGAGAACATCAGTAGGTTAAAGAAAAATTCTGAGCCGCCACCGACAGATAATACTGAGGCAGACAACACTGCTGATGAGATACAGAATCATTCCATGCTGATGACAACAGAGTTGGCTTTGACGGAGGACACCAGTATGTTACAGCAAGATTCTGTACCACTACCCACAGATAATACTGAAGTAGACAACACTACTGATGAGATACAGAATGAATCCATGCTGATGATGATACAAGATACTGTGAGTGAGGTCATCAGTGTGTCACAGACACTACCTACAGATAGTACTGAAGTATACAACACTACTGATAAGAAACAGAATGAATCCATGCTGATGGCAACAGAGGATACCATGACTGAAGACACCAATGTGCTGCAGAAAGATTCCGTTCCACTACTTACAGATGGTACTGAGGTATACAACACTATGGATCAGATACAGAATGAATTCATAGTGATGACAACAGAGGATACCCAAAACACCAGTATGTTACAGAAAGATTCTGTGCCACTACCCATAGATAATACTGAGATAGACAACACTACTGATAAGATACAGAATGAATCCATGAAGACGACAACAAAGGATACTGAAGACACCAGTATATTACAGAAAGATTCTGTGCCACTACCCACAGATAGTACTGAGGTAGACAACACTACTGATGAGATACAGAATGAATCCATAATGATGACAACAGAGGATTCTAAGAACACCAGTATGTTACAGAAAGATTCTGTGCCACTTCCCACAGGTAATACTGAGGTAGACATCACTACTGATAAGATACAGAATGAATCCATATGGATGAAAACAGAGGATACTGAGAACACCAGTCTATTACAGAAAGATTGTGTGCCACTACCCACTGATAGTACTGAGATAGACAACACTACTGATGAGATACAGAATGAATTCATAAAGATGACAACAGATGATACTGTGACTGAGGACACCAGTATGTTGAATAAAGATTCTGAGCCAGTAACCACAGATAGAACTGAGATAGACAACACTACTGATAAGATAAAGAATGAATCCATACTGATGGCAACACAGGATACTGTGACTGAGGACATCACTGTGTCACAGAAAGATTCTCTTCCACTACCCACAGATAGTACTGAGGACAACCACTCTGAGTGTAAGATACAGAATGAATCCATAGTGATTACAGTAGAGGATACTTTGATGGAGGACACCAGTGTGTTACAGAAAGATTCTGTTCCACCACTCACAGATGGTACTGAGGTGAACAACAGTACTCATAAGATACAGAATGTATCCATGCTGATGACAACAGAAGATATAGAGGACACCAGTATGTTACAGAAAGATTGTGTGCCACTACCCACAGATAATACTGAGGTAGACAACACTACTGATGAGATACAGAATGAATCCACACTGAAGACAGCAGAGGATATTGATACTCAGGACACCAATATGTTACAGAAAGATTCTGAACCACTGTCCATTGATAGTACTGAGGTCGACAATACTACTGATGAAATACAGAATGAATCCATAATGATGACAATAGAGGATACTGTGACTGACAACACCAGTGTGTTACAGAAAGATTCTGTGTTACTTCTCATAGGTAGTACTAAGGTAGACAGCACTGCTGATAAGATACAGAATGAATCCATACTGGTGACATCAGAGGATATTGTGACTGAAGACACCAGTATGTTGCAGAAAGATTATTTGTCACTACCTGTAGATAGTACTGAGGTTGACCACACTCCTGGTAAGATACAGAATGAATCCAAACTGATGGCAACAGAGGATACTGTGACTGAGGACACCAATATGCCACTGAAAGATTTGGTTCCACTACTCACAGATAGTACTGAGGCAGACAACACTATGGATGAGATACAGAATGAATCCATAGTGATGACAGCTGAGGACACCAATGTGTTACAGAAAGATTTTAATCCACCACTCACAGATAGTATTGAGGTAGACAACTCGACTGATAAAATACAGAATATATCCATGCTGGTGACAACGGAGGATACTGAGGACACCAGTATGTTACAGAACAATTGTGTGCCACTACCCACAGATAGTACTGAGGTAGATAACACTACTGATGAGATACATAATGAACCCATCATGATGACAACAGAGGATACTGTGACTGAGAAAACCAGTAAGTTACAGAAAGATTCTGAGCCATTACCCACTGATAGGAGTGAGGTAGACAACACTGCTGATGAGGTACAGAATGAATCCACACTGAAGACAGCAGAGGATATAGTGACTCTGGAGAACAATATGTTACAGAAAGATTCTGAGCCACAACCCACAGATAATACTGAGGTAAACAATGCTACTGATACGATACAGAATGAATCTACACTGAAGACACACGAGGATATTGTGACTCATGACCCTGATATGTTACAGAAAGATTCTAAGCCACTACCCATAGAACGTACTGTGGTAGACAGTATTACTGATGAGATACAGAATGAATCCATCCTGATGACAATAGAGGATACAGAGGACACCAGTATGTTACAGAAAGATTGTGTGCCACTACCCACAGATAGTACTGAGGTAGACAACACGACTGATAAGATACAGAATGAATCCACACTGAAGACAACAGAGGATATTGTGACTGAAGACACCAGTATGATACAGAAAGATTCTGTGCCACTGACCACAGATAGTACTGAGGTAGACAACACTACCGATAAGATACAGAATAATTCCATACTGATGACAACAGAGAATACTGTGAATGAGGACACCAGTATGTTACAGCAAGATCATGTGCCATTACCCACAGACAGTACTGAGGCAGACAATGCTACTGATGAGATACAGAATGAATCCATGCTGATAACAATACAGGATACTGTGAATGTAGACACAAGTGTGTTACAGAGAGATTGTGTGGCACTTGCCACAGATAGTACTGAGGTAGACAACACTACTGGTGAGATACAGAATGAATCCATAATGATGACAACAAAACTCGAGGATACTAGTATTGTAACTAAAGACACCAGTATGTTGCAGAAAGATTGTGTGGCACTACCCACAGACAGTACTGAGGTAGACAACACTACTGATAAGATACAGAATGAATCCATACTGATGGCAACAGAGGATACTGTGACTGAGGACTCCACTGTGCCACAGAAAGATCATGTTCCACTACCCACAGATAGTACTGAGGATGACCACACTGCTGGTAAGATGCAGAATGAATTGATAACAATGACAACAGGGGATAGTGAGGACACCAGTCAGTTACAGAAAGATTCTGTGCCACTACCCATAGATAGTACTGAGGAAGACAACACTACTGATAGCATACAGAATGCACCTATCCTCACCACAACAGACGATACAGAGGACACCAGTATGTTACAAAAATATTCTTCTCCACTACCCATAGGTAATATTGAGGTAGACAACACTACTGGTGAGATACAGAATGAATCCGTAATGACCACAACAGAGGATACTGAGGACACCAGAATGTTACAGAAAGATTGTGTGGCACTACCCACAGATAATACTGAGGTAGACAACACTACTGATGAGATACAGAATGAATCCAAAAAGATGACAACAGAGGATACTGTGACTAAGAAAACCACTATGTTTCAGAAAGATTCTGAGCCACTAACCACAGATAGCACTCAGGTACAGGACACTGCCAATGAGATACAGAATGAATCCGTACTGATGACAGCACAGGATACTATGACAGAGGACAACAGTATGTTACAGCATGATCCTGTGCCACTACCCACAGATAGCACTGTGGCAGACAACACTATTGATAAGATACAGAATGAGTCCACACTGAAGACAACACAGGATACCGTGACTGAGGACACTAGTAAGTTAAAGAAAGATTCTGAGCCACTGCCCACAGATAATACTGAGGTACACGATACTTCTGATGAGATGCAGAATGAATCCATACTGAAGACAGTAGAGGATACTGTGACTGAGGACATTAGTATGTTACAGCAAGATCCTGTGCCACTACCTATAGATAGTACTGAGGTAGACAACACTGTTCATGAAATACAAAATGAATCCACAATGAAGACAGTAGAAGATACCATGACTGAGAACACCAGTATGTTAAAGAATGATTCTTTGCCACTGACCACAGATAGCACTGAGGTAGACAACACTACTAGTAAGATACAGAATGAATCTATACTGATGACAACAGAGAATACTGAGATGGAAGACACCAGTATGGTACAAGAAGATTCCGTGTCACTACCTGCAGACAGCACTGGTAAGATGCACAATGAATCCCTACTGGTTGCTACAGAGGAATCTCAGATTGAAGACACTGGTGTGGTACAAAAAGATTGTTTGCCACTAACTACAAATAGTATGAAGGTAGACAGCACTGATAAAATACAGAATGACTTCATACTAATGACAACAGAGAATACTGAGACAAAAGATACCAGTATGGTACAAAAAGATTCTGTGTGGCTACCCACAGACAGCACTGGTAAGATGCACAATGAATCCTTACTGATTACTTCAGAGAAATTTGAGAATGTAGACACTGGTGTAGTACAAAAAATGTCTTTGCTACTAACCACAGATAATACGGATGTGGACTGCACTGATAAAATAGTACAGAATGAATCCATACTGGTAGCAACAAAGGATACTGAGACAGAAGACATCAATATTGAAGAAAAAGAGGACACCAGTATGTTACAGCAAGATCCTGTGCCACTACCCACAGATAGTACTGAGGCAGACAACACTACTGATAAGATACAGAATAAATCCATACTGAAGACAACAGAAGATACAGTGACTGAGGACACCAATAGGTTCCAGAAAAATTCTAAGTCGCCTCCAATAGATAATACTAAGGTAGACAACACTGCTGGTGAGATACAGAATGAATCCACACTGAAAGCAACACAGGATGTTGTGACTGAAGACACCAGTAGGTTAAAGAAAGATTCTGAGTCACTACCCACAGGTAATACTGAGGTACACGACACTGCTGATGAGATACAGAATGATTCCATACTGAAGACAATAGAGGATATATTTACTGAGGACAGCAGAATGTTACAGAAAGATTCTGTGCCACTACCCATAGATAGTACTGAGGTAGACAACACTGTTGATGAAATACACTATGAATCCATATGGAAGACAACAGAAGATACAGTGACTGAGGATACCAGTATGTTACAGGTAGATTCTGTGCCACTGACCACAGATAGCACTGAGGTAGACAACACTACTGATAAGGTACAGAATGAATCTATACTGATGACAACAGAGGATACTGAGAAGGAAGACACCAGTATGGTACAAAAAGATCCCATGTTACCATCCACACACAGCATGGGTAAGATACATAATGAATCCCTACTGATTGCTACAGAGGAATCTCAGATTGAAGACACTGGTGTGGTACAAAAAGATTGTTTGCCACTAACCACAAATAGTATGAAGGTGTCCTTGCAGTTAACTGGAGATGATGTTGATATTGGTAATACTGATGTGATGGAAAAAGAGTCAGTAGTGCCAATTACAGAGGTTTACAATGAGTCCAGTAAATGTGAAAGAACCCGATCAGTAGATATAGCTAAAGGAGCCAGTGATAAAAGTAAAAATGATCTCAGTGGCAGGTTTGGGTTTGTAAAACTGAATGACAAGATGGAAACAGCTGAAATAGAACGAAGTTTGAATAGTAACATAATATTTGAAGATGGACAATCTGATGACTGTGCCAGGGATGAAAACAGTAGTTCAAACACACATCGTACTGAAAATACTGGAAAAGGGGTAAAAAGAAAATTCCCATCAGAGTTTGAAATAACTGCTCAGAGCAGAATTAAACGATTCAATGTTGATTCTAATTACATCTGTGACATGGTCTCTGGATTCTTCAGGATAAGAGAAGCGGTCAAGAGGCAATCAGTTGACCCAAAAACATTGAAAAAGGGCTTGGTTAGAAAAATAGTGAGGAATTTTTTTAATGGTCACAACAGTGCTGCAGATGTTGCTCAAAGTGACTTTAATATGACACTTGTAAATGAAAATATTAGAACTAACGGAATGTTTACAAAAAAGCCAATCAGTTTGATAGTTAAAGATGATCTAAATGAACATGTAGATGATAATGGCATGAACAGTGAATTTGGCATAATAGAAAAGTTGGAGAACGAGCAAATAAAAGCTGATATTGACACTGAAATCAATTTCCAACCTAGTATAGACAGCAAATTGGATAACGCCATGTCTGAAACAACGGAATGTATAGGAGAGGAATGTTACACAACTGATGATGTCCTGACACAGACTGGATTTACTGGGAAGGATTCTAGTATGAGTGCTGAAGCAAGTGATGGTTTTGATACCTCTCACAAGACATTGAAGGACGAAAAACACTTTGGAACTGAAAATCATTCTGAGTATGAGCTTGTGTTCTTTGGACCCCAAGAAATAGTAAATAAATATATAGGGGATGAAAACTGTCAAGAAATAAGGAAAAGCAAGTTGCCAGGAAATGATCAAGTAGATGTTGAGAAAGAAGAAGAAAACTGTAGGAATTCTGATACAGAAGGTAGTCTGCAAGAAAATCAATCAGAAATTGCAGGTCAGACGGAAGGAGGGGAAGACACAATACTGGGAACTAAAATAGACGGTCATATGAACACAGAAAGTCTTGAAGCTCTTACCTTGGAAAAATCAAAACAGAATTACTTAAAGCACGACATGTCAGAAGGAAAAATAACTGATGTTGCTGATGATGAAAACTGTCAAACTGAAGTTTTCAAAACCTTGGATATTGGGCAGTCGAAAAACATAAAAATGGCAGAAGGCGAAGAAGGGCAGTTGGAAAAGGGAGACTGCCAAGAAAATGAGACATCCAACTCAGTACCAGAAAAACTGAAAAATCAGATATCTGAATCTTTCAACACAGATAACGTGGAAGTAACGGCAGGTAATAGTAATCGACTGGTGGAATCTAAATCTAATCAAGTTGAAGGAACAAAACAATTGGAAATGGACAAAATTGAAATAAAAGATAGCCCATATATTGAACAGGTTCAAGAGACTGCATTCCAAGGAGAGGAACAAAATCGGTTACAACAGACTGAAATACTGTATGGTAAACAACTTGATAAAAAGCAGACTGATGCAACAAAAACCTGTGAGGAAGAATATGATATGGTGTCATCACAACAACATACTGATTTACTTGATTACAGACAGGCTGGTACAAGAGGAACCCAGATGATGGAACAAGATTTGACATCTCTACAAACTGATATATCTGATAGAAGACTCTTTGATGACAAGATTGATAAAGCTGAAAGCGAAGGGATGGATGAGGATTCTGATATCTCCGTCAGAAAACACCTTGAGAGCAAACAGACATTTACAGCAGAAATCCAAGGGATAGAACAAGATCTGACACCACCTCAGCACACTGATATATATGATAGAAAACAACTTGAAAAAAACAAGACTTTTGCAACAGAAATCAATGTCCAAGACTTGGAACAAGATATGGTATCTTGTGGAAATGCTGACGTCGTTGAAAGTAATCAAATTGATAATACACAAATTGATGAAACAGAAAGCAAAGATGAAGAAGTTATGGTGCCGTCCCAGCAACATACTGACATATTTACTGGTGATCAACTTGATAACAAGCAGACTGGAACAACAGAAACCCTAGTAGAGGAGCAAGATATGGTGCCATCCCAGCAACTTACAGGTGTATCTAATGGTGATCAATTTGATATCAAGCCAACTGGAACAACAGAAACCCCAGCTGAGGAAACAGATATGGTACCGTCCCAGCAACATACTGACATATTTAATGGTGATCAAAATGATAAGCAGACTAGAACAACAGAAACCCCAGCTGAGGAAACAGATATGGTGCTGTCCCAGCCACATATTGATGTATCTGATGGTGATAAGTTTGATATCAAGCCAGCCGGAACAACAGAAACCCCAGCTGAGGAAACAGATATGGTGCCGTCCTATCCATATATTGATGTATCTGATGGCAAGTTTGATATCAAGCCAGCCCAAACAACAGAAACCCCAGCTGAGGAAACAGATATGGTGCTGTCCCAGCAACATACTGACATATTTAATGGTGATCAACCTGATAAGAAGCAGACTGGAACAGCAGAAACCCTAGCTGAGGAAACAGATATGATGGCTTCACAAAAAACTGACATATGTAATGATAAACAACTTTGTAGCAATCACAGTGATACAATAGAAAATCAAGGAGAACGTGATTTGGTATCAGCAAGGCAACATACATGTAGTAGTGTATCAGATAGTGATCCACTTGATAACAAGCAGATAGTTACAACAGACGACCAAGGGGAAGAACAGGGTATTGTGAAATTACAACAAACTGACATAGTAGATGAACAACATTGTAGTAAACCGACTGATACAACAAAAACTGAAAATGAGGAACATGATTTTACATTATCACAGCGAACTGGCATATTGAACTGTGATCAAATAGATAAGCAGACAAATTCAGCAGAAACCCAGTTGGACCAAGATATAGTTCCATTACAACAATATACTGATATATCTGAGGCTGAACATCTTGGTAGTACACAAACTGATTCAGTAGACACTAAAGACGAAGACCAAGATTTGGTGCCATCACAGCAACATACTGACATATCTGTTAGTAGACAAGATGATTCTGTGGTATTCAGTAATATAAGTTATGGAAACCTGTTTGAAGACACTCTGTTATCTGTTGATGAAATGAACAGTGAGGAAATTGAAGGTTTTATTGATACTGGTAGTGGAAAAAGTAATGATGAATCCCCTGTAAACCTGGATAGCCATCATAATGTTGCAGATTCCTCAGAGATTGTCGTGGAAAACATTGATAGCAGTAGAACTGAAAATTCAGACACAGGGGATGGTATTAAGATTATTTCTGAAAACAACTTCCAGGGAAATGCAAATGAAAATATTCTGTCACCAGAAAAAGGAGACCAGATGAAGGTAGCGCCAGAAGTTAATCTGGACTGTTACCATGAGAACATGTACAGCACGTGTAGTAATGGAGAAGACAGAAGTATGGCGGATACCAGTTCTGATGATGGAAAACTAAAAATTGACTTTGGTAAAAATGATGATGGAAGTTACGTTAATGTAGTATCTGACATGGAGGATGAGTGTAATTCTGATGGAAGCGAAGTTGGAGGTAACAACCAGACCAGTTATGAGGATGAAATACCAGATAAGAAATCTTATGGTAGTAGGGATGGTACTGTTGTCCAGTCTGTGTCAGAAGTTAAGAATATGGTAAGCAGCTCTAGTGACGAAAAACCAAACAAGGGCTCTACTTACAGTAGTAATGTAAATAGTATGAAGCCCATGTCTGATGTTGGGAATGTATATGATAACTTTAATGAACAGGAAAGTGGACATCGTATTCCTTCCATTTCTGATGAAGAAATACAAAATGTATTGAACAAGGACTCTCCTGATAGCATGGGTGGAAGTAGTGTTGAAATAGTGTCTGAAACTGAGAATGCCAGTGCTGATTTAGAAAATAATATGGAACGAGTTACCCCAGAAAAAGAAGGAGGGATATTGACCAGCTTTATCAACAAACTGGAAAAATCTGAAACTGATGCAAATGATATTGAAAAGATGAGAAGTGTTTCTGAAAGTTATTGTGAAGAGAAAAACAACCGGAGTACATATATTTTACCAGACTTTGATACTTCATCTGATAGTAGTTTGATGATAAAATCAAATGACAGCAGGAGCAGAGACAGTTCAGGAGATTCATGCAAGATATTTCGATCGTCCATTGGAGATTTATCCGGTGATGACTCAGATTCTCTTCCTGAAGTTGAGTTTTTGAGGGCTAGTCCAGCAACACATCCAGTTGTTGTTAAGGATGAAAAATCAGGTGATGATTCTGGGTTGGAAAGTGGTGTAGATATTCAAGACAGGACCGAGGAAACCTTGGACAGGAATTCCAGTAAACTGTTTATTGCATCCAAGTTGGTAACAGACGAGAGGCATAATTCAATAGTTTCTCAAAATCAGAAGTTGAAAATTGATACTGTAAGTGCTATGGATGAACTTGTGCACCACTGTTCGGCAGAAAAAGATCCTAGTATAGAAAAGCAAGTACCTGTCCAAGAAAGTCACACTCCAATAAAGTACAAAGTTAAATCTGAAAATTCTACTCCATCAAAATTAAAACTGAAGTTAAAGAAATGTGAAACCAGTGATGAAAGTCCCAGGAAAAAAGTATTTAAAAAGAAAAAAACTGACTCTAGTCCTAAAAAGGAGTCTGCTTGTAAAGAGGAGACAGAAATGAATAAAACAAGTCCTAGGAAAAAGGTACTGAAAAAGAAAAAGACAGAACCTAGTCCTGAAATGGATTCTGCTTGTAAGAAGGAAGTAGAAATGAATGAAACCAGCCCTGGGAAAAAGGTGCTGAAAAAGAAGACTGAACCTAGTCCTAAAAGGGACTCTGTTCATAAGAAGGAAGTAGAAATGAATGGAACTAGTCCTAGGAAAAAAGTACCGAAAAAGAAAAAGACTGAACCTAGTCCTAACCGGGGGGTGACTTCTGAAAACATGATGAAGTCAAATGATAATATGCCGAGGAGGGAATTAAGAAAGAGAAGAAAGGACCTAAGCCCTAAAATTAATGAAAAGTTGGAAGTGAAGAAAGAAACCCCTGGCAAGAAAAGAAAGGTTAAAGAAACTCAACGACTAAGTGATATTATTGAAATAGTGACTGATGATGAGTCTGATTATGAACCAGATTCAAAGAAGTCAGCTGTGGTAAAAGATAAACCAGCCTCAAAGAAGTCAGCAGTAGTCAAAACAGAAAAAGAAGATGAACTGAAAGATAAAGAAGAGTTATCCTTCGAAATACTTTCTGCTGAGAGTAGTGCAACTGACAACTCATTAAATCAGAAAGGTATGAATTTTTGGGGAAGAAGTTTCAAAGACATATCAATATTGGCTTGATTAGGAATAATATTTTTATGCAACTTTAGTGTTAACAATTTTTCAGCTATATTGTGCCCTCCAGTTTTATTGGTAGAGGAAGTACTTGAAAAGAACTATTGACCTTCAATAAATAAATGGTAAACCTGATTTTATAAGTTACGAATGTAGCGGACCTTCAGTTTTACAATTACCCAAAAGTCAGGCACACCTTAGAGTTGATACATTTCAGTCGTTACACAGATAGATGTGACCAACTGCCTAGACCACCTAGCCACCAAGGTCCCTTTTCATTTCATTAAAAAAGTAAAAACAGAAATATGTGAACAAATTGTGCATGAATTTCAACATACGTATATACAAGGTTGTATTTTTATGTGTTACTGTAAATATGGTTATTTTGGTGGAAGTTAATTTCATGATTTTCAAATTTCAACATTTCAGTTGGGTATTGTTTTTGTGCATTCAACAAAATCAGCAATTGTCTGAATTTATTTTATGTGTATGTATTCATATGGATGTATTTCCCACATTTACAGTACATCATTGTGAAATAAGTGAAAAATTCCATGTTTACAGAACTTCAGTGTTCTCCAAATATACAAGTAGGAAGAACAATTTACAAGATTAAAGTTAAAAGCAAAAAGACAAAAACAAACATTTTCCAGCTTTTCACCATACACACATTGTAAATGTAAAACCAAGACTAAGAAGCCAGGGCATTCCAGATTCTGATTTGAAACAATCACATGATAAGTGGAGATTACATTGACATATTAGTGTTGTTACTTTATTTTTTGCTCACCTGACCCGAAGGGTCATGTGAGCTATTGCCATCACTTGGCGTCCGTTGTCGTTAGCTTTTCACATTTCAAACTTCTCCTCTGAAACTACTGGGCCAATTGGAAGCAAACTTTGCAGGGATGGTACTTGGGAGGTCCCCTTTCAGAATTGTATCCGACAGTCCCGTCCTTCATCCAAGATGGCCGCCATGGCCTCTGATTGGTCGAAAATGGGTAAAGTTTCAAAAATCTTCTTCAGAACCACTGAG
>JAOXYI010033678.1:0-13194 GCA_028566495.1 Lithophaga antillarum
ATGGGGAATTTTTTTATTTTCAGTAAATTCAGAATTTCAACTGGAAATTCAGAACAGGCAAAAAATTAGATTTTCAATGATATAAAACAATCTATAGTATCTGGTCCGAGAAAAAAGATATTTTTGCTTTTCTTGTGACAAATTTCGTTGTTGCTACTTTTTTTTTTAGATAAAAGATTTTTTCATTATGTAAAATGATTTCAGCTACAGATGATAAACATGATAAATTACACATACATGTACTTATATGAAGAAATGCCTAATCACTGACCTTTTCATAAGATCGAACAACATAAAATATCTTGCTTTTCTATAAAAATAATTAACATCACACTTTCGCAGTTTCAGGATGTTATGCTCCCTTCTATCTATCAATCACACTTGAGACAAAATTTCCCTGTTTTATACTTGTTTACTGATGTTTCATATTATTGTATACCCTCTGTATACATGTGTATATGCAATAAAAAATGTATACCCTCTGTATACATGTGTATATGCAATAAAAAGTTTGAAATTCTGAATTGAGAGTCAGAGGCCCCATTAGAGGCCAAAAAAGAGGTAAAAATACTAACATATCTGGTAATGTGAACTCCTTGGCCCTTTATTTCTCATCAAAAAGGGCTTGGATGTAATAAATATGACTATTCTTCATATATTACAGCCTTGACTTCAAGCAAATTTGATGGCATGTATAATGGATTGGAATAGCCATCATGTATCTGCATGGTTAATTGGAACTGTTGCACTGATGGAATGGATCAAGAAAGTAGACTTGCCCGAAGAGGCAAAATTCATTATTTGCCAACAGACCATCAGTTACAGTAAAACTGACACACCTTGCTGTTTTGTCCTGTTTCTTACTTATAGATGCCTGGATCCCTGTAATTATCACCATTCACATTTTTTCTGATAAAAGTCTTATGACATATTGCACCCTCACCTTTGAGAACTTTTTCTTAATTAATACTATAAGCCAGAATCCCTTCAATCAACCTTGATCCATATTTTGACTACAGTTACTTATAGTGACATAATACCAAAAGAAAGTTCTGGTTAAGGAAAACTAAATTCAGAGCACTGAAACAAACTGAAAACAAACAATATACCCTTACCACCTCCTTTTTTGTCACAAATATTTTATTAGAAAGAGCCAGACCTTACAATTCATCACATTCTCTTCTACTACTCAGTATACAAATAATAGGATGTATTATACCCCTGCTTATAATCAACCTAGAAAAGCGATCTACTTCAGCCTTTTATTTCAGAAACAGTTGGAGCCTGAACTACCAAAACCAACACAACTTTGTATTTTTTAATCAAATAACACTGTACAAGTATTTAGTCAAAATATTTTTTTTTATTTTTATTCACACAAATATCTTAGATCTAAGACATGGCAGCCTAACAGGCCTTTGGAAACAAATCAACCAAGGACCATGTGTACCAAGTTCGGTTCCAACTATAAGTGTTTTCTGAGATGACGAAAATGTGAAAATGAAACAAATAGATGCCAGATGCAACAGTTCACACTGCCATTGTCCATGTGGCCAAAAATAATTACAAATTGTTACAAATTTTCTTCAAATTATCTTCAAACCAACTTTCCATTCAGAAAAAGAGGCTTTAGAACTAAATTCTTCCATATAAAGTTGAAATCATTCATAATTCAAACTTTTTAAAGGGTTTCTTATTTTGATATCTCTATACCATAAACAGCTGAAATCTACAAATTAATATTTACAATATGAAATTATCCTGTACACAAAAGAGTGAAATAAACAAAACAGAAAGATGCAGTCTTTGCTATATCCTCCCAACCCATCCACCCCCACCCCACCTCTCAGGATAATAAAAAATCTCAATATCAGGTAGTTTCATAAAAGTATTATTCCAAATACTAGATCTTCATTGGCAATTTCAAATATCAACTACTTTTATTCAATCAAATTCTCATGATTAAGTGATTTAAAAAGTTAAAATATTTTATCTGTCTTAATAAACATTGATGCATGAACATGATGAAGCATGGAATAACTTTTGAAATCCATCTGCATGTGAACTTATATAACTGTGCTGTATCCCCACGTGAGCTTATATAAATGTACATAAAATGTACATAAAACTATCCATCAAAATCAGGGCAGGAGTTGTCATGACTGGTACCAAGCCATTAATTATTCCCTGACCTGTAAAATCTCAATTTAACTTTTTCTAGTACAGGTGGCTTTATGGTCTGCATGTTCCTTTAGAATGCAAAATAGAAATGATGATAGGGTTCTGTCTTGTTGAACCCATGGTCCTGATTACATCAAGAGTAAATGGTAGTGTTGAAAGGATAAAAATTTTACCTCTGTTCCTGACAGCCAATGGGATGGAAATACGTCATTATCTAATGGTACACTGTCATGCAATTGGATGACTTCACCTCTGTTTATGTCAGGCCTTATATATCAGGGTTAAGTGGTACATGCCCGCTACATGTACTTGTATATGCTGAACAGGATATTTACACTACCTTTTAAAAGCCCCTACTCTAGAATAGTGTGACAATCAACTTTCCAATTCCAACTTAAAATGATAGCTCCACCCATGTAGCATGATACCGCTGCAGACCACTTTTCACCCCTTTTTAAACAGGTGTTAAGTTTTGTGAAACAAAACATGTCCTCTACTGTTTAAAACGTTTACAAATTTCAGGTTTCATGTAAATGATGCAATCATGTAAATCTGATGAAACAGGTTATAATGTCGTAAAAAAGCTTCTTATCACAAGGAATTCCATGAAAAAAAATGAATAATTTAATGGGCTCAATTTCACAGATCATTTAAGGTCTTTTTTCTCTGGAGTTATCTCTCTTTGGTCAAAATATCCATATACAAACAAAATCAATCAAAAAATACGATTTGACCCCTTTGACCCATTATATCTCAAAAACCAGATGATTTACGTAAAAATCTGTTGACATAGCACTAAAAGGTCTTGCCACAAGGAGTCCAGTGAAAAGCTGCATCAAAATATGATCAAAAATATAAAAATATTAAAAACCCCTCTTGGCCCCTTTTTGGAAGAACAGTAAGAGCCAGAAACTCTACCATCAACCTTAAACTGTATTGCAACATCAAAATCAAGAAACAAAACTGCATCAAAATGAATTAAAAAATCAAAAATCCCTGTTTTCTGAAAATTGAAATTTGGCCCCTTTGACCCTTTATATCACGGAAACCATAACATTTCCATAAACCCATTGACATATTACAGAAAGGTCTTGCCACAAGGAATCCATTGAAGAAAACTGCATCAAAATATGATCAAAAATAAAAAATCCACATGATTCATATAAAAAAAAATTTTTAAAAACCCTTTTGGCCCCTTTTTGACACAACGTGAGGGGCCAGAACCCCCATAATCGAACTTTATCTGTATTTTGTGTCTAGAAATATCGTGTTAAAATATTAAAAGAATCGGTCTTCCGGAACAAAAGTTAGAGCATGGAAACCAACTGTCCAAAGACGACGACGACAGACCCGTACCCTAATACGTCCGCAAACATTTTTGTGGCCGTATAAAAATGTTTAAAAAATAAATAATGATTGATATAAACATGAAGATAAAATGGTCAAGTATTCAAATTCTTAAGCATTTCAAAATAAAAATTTCAAACAATACAAAATATTACTAAACATTCTGTCAAACATTTATTGTGGACAAGCTAGTTGCTAACCTGTGCCATAAGCCATTAAGGTCTTATTTTGACATCCATAATCACAACTTTTCACACTTTTTCAATTGCATTTAATTTAAATAATCTGTCAACTTAATTGATAATCATGTCTAAGTTTCAACCTTTCTTAAAATCAAAAGAATATAGCAGAACATATATATGAATTTATGTCATCAAACACTTCAAACTGAATCTTTTACTGAAATCATAGTTTGGTAGTATTTGGTTAAAAATTTTAAAAAAATAGATTTGTGACCTTATATTTCATTTTTGAAAATTTTGGAACATGATACACGTATTTGCATACAATAAATAAAATAGGATATTAATTTCATTCTGAATTTATCATGTTTATCATGTTTATTGAAATATCTTTAAGTGAAACATTGAATTTTTTTTATTATCCTTATTTGGACTTGTTCAAAACAAAATGATACCTGTTACTGTTTTAATTTAAAATGAAATCTTTTACCATACACATGATATGTGTATGTCCAATATCTGTAAGATTTATCTCAAGTATGTGTTTTAATGTGTTTTGTAAGTGACTATTCTGACTAACATGACTAAATCCTTTAATTTACCATACATGTTTACACCACATTTGTAAGGTCTATATCAAGTATGTGTTTTAATATGTCTCTGTACCTTACTATTCTGATTAAATCCTTTACCATACATGTATGTACCATATGTGTAAGGTTTATCGTAAGTATGTGTTCTAATGTCTTTGTACCTTACTGTTCTGACTAAATCCTTTACCATACATGTATACAAAACATTTGTAAGGTTTATTTCAAGTATGTGTTCTAATGTGTCTTTGTATGTGACTATTCTGACTTAATCCTTTACTATGCATGTTGTACATGTATGTACCACATTTGCATAAAATGTCTTAATATGTCCTTATACATGTACATGACTCTTCTGACTAAATTTTTTACCATACACATGATACATGTATGTACCACATTTATAAGGTTTATCTCCAGGGTTTAAATTAAAACAAAATGTTTGTAAGGTTTATCTCCAGTATGTATCCTTTTAAGGTGCTAACTGTAATATCTATCTTCAACATGTATCCTATTTAAGTGTTTCTATAAGTCCATATTCCATTGTATTCTGACCCAATCTTTTACCACATGTATTACAAACTGCAAGGTTTATCACCAGTATGTACCTATTTTGCATTTGCCTTTACCACATGAATCAAAGGAGCAAGGTTTATCTCCAGTATGGGTCCTTATATGTCTATGTACATGCTACTATCCTAACTCTTTTATCACATGTATCAAATGTGCGGTTTATCTCCTGTATGCATCCTTATGTGCTTCTAAAAGTCACTATTCTGACTAAATCCTTCACCACACGTATCACAACTGTACGATTTATATCCAGTATGGATCCTAGTGTGTTTATGTAGGTTACTCTTTACATGTACCACAAATGTAAGGTTTGTCACCAGTATGTATCCTTATGTGTCTCTGCAAGTCACCGTTGGTACTACATCCTTTACTACATGTATCACAACTGTAGGATTTACCTGCAGTATGTGTCCAAATATGTCTCATTAAGCTAGTCTTCTCACTAAATCCTTTACCACATGTATCACAAATGTAGGGTTTATCACCAGTATGTCTCTTTCTGTGATTCTGCAAGTCAATATTCCGAGTAAATTTTTTACCACATGCATCACAACTGTAAGGTTTATCTCCAGTATGAATTCTTTTTATGTGTTCCCGTAAGTGGCCGTTTAGTCTAAACCCTTTACCACATGTACCACAAATGTAAGGTTTATCTCCAGTATGTATCCATATGTGTGCATGTAAGCAACTATTCCGACTAAACTTTTTACCACATGTACCACAACTGTACGGTTTATCTCCAGTATGTATCCTTAAGTGTTCCTCTAAGCTGCTATTCTGACTAAATCTTTTACCACATGTATCGCACATGTAGAATTTGTTTCCAGTATGCATCTTTCTGTGATTCTGCAAGTCAATCTTACGAGAATATCTTTTACCACATGTATCACAACTGTAATGTTTAACTCCGGTATGTATCCTTTTTATGTGTTCCTTTACAGAGCCATTTAGACTAAATCCTATACCACCTGTACCACCACAAATGTACGGTTTATCTCCAGTATATGTTCTTATGTGTCTCTGTAAGTCATCATTTTGACTAAATCTTATACTATATGTATCATAACCTTGAGGTTTAACTCCAGTATGTATCCTTTTCGTGTGTTCCTTTAAGTTGCCATTCTGACTAAATCCTTTACCACATATACCACAAATGTAGGGTTTATCTCCGGTGTGTACCCTTATGTGTTTCTTTAAGTCACTGATTTTACTAAATCCTTTACCACATGTATCACAACTGTAAGGTTTATCCCTGGTATGTATCCTTATGTGTTTCTGCAAGTCATAGTTCTCACTAAATCTGTCACCGCATGTGCCACAAATGTAAGATTTATCTCCAGTATGTGTGTTTATATGTCTCCGTAAGATACTATTCTGACTAAGCCCTTTACCACATGTGTCACAAATGTAAGGTTTATCTCCAGTATGTATCCTTATGTGTTGCTGTAAGCTACTATTCCGACTAAACTCTTTACCACATGTATCACAAATGTAAGGTTTATCTCCAGTATGTATCCTTATGTGTGCCTGTAAGCTACTATTATGACTAAACCCTTTACCACATATATCACAATTGTAAGATTTATCTCCAGTATGTATCCTTATGTGTTTCTGTAAGTCATAATTCTGACTAAATATTTTACCGCATATGTCACAAAAGTCAGATGTATCTCCAGTATGTGTCCTTATGTGTCTCTGTAAGCTGTTCTTTTCACTGAAACCTCTACTACATGTATCGCAAAAGTAGGATTCATCTCCAGTATGCATCTTTTTGTGGTTCTGTGAGTCACTATTCCGAGTATATTTTTTTCACATCATAACTGTAATGTTTATCTCCAGTATGTAGCCTTTTATGTGTTCCTTTAAGCAATCATTTAAACTCTATGTCTGTGTATGCTACTATTCAAACTTTTTTATCACATGTATCACAAATGTAATGTTTTTCTCAAGTATGTATTCATATGTGTTTCTAGAAGTCACTTTTCTGACTAAATCTTTTACCACATGTATCACAAATGCAGAGTTTATTTTCAGTATGTGTCCTTATTCTGAATAAATTCTTTACCACATGTATCACAACTGTACAGTTTTCCTCTAGCACATATCCTTATGTGTTTCTGTCAGTCACTATTCTGACTAAATCCTTTACCACAAGTACCACAAAGGTTTACGTGGAGACCTGATAAGTGTTCATTTAAGTTTGTCACCTGATTAAATACTTTACCACCGTTATCATAAGCATTAGGTTTAACTCCATTGTGCATTCTTATTTGTCTTTTTAAGTCACTTTTCTTACTAAATCCTTTATGTATATCAGAACTGTACGGTTTAACTCGAATCAGATTTTACTGTTCTAGAGCCTCGTCATTATTGACTAAATTGTTTACCAAAAGTATCAAAAGTAGCATTCATCTCCCAAATTGGTCCTTGTGGGTCTCTACGTTACTAAAGTGACTAAAACCTTGTATCACAACTGCAATGTCGTTATCAGTCTATCTTCGTTATCCATTTTGTCTTTATTTTATCACAAGCACAATGTAAAACATTGTCTTCAAAGTATGGTCCATTTAGTGTTCATTTAACATTTGTTTAATTAGCTGTTTATTGAAATGGTTACCATGATCTCTTTTATTAGTCCTCTGGCCATGTTTGTTTTTAGGGCTCTGCAAAAAGAAAATAAAGCTGTAAATTATGATCTAATGGTACTATCTAACAACTAGAGTTGACACACAAATGTCTCCACATCGTATGAGGAAACACAAAAACTGGAATGTGACAATGAGGTCAAGGTCAGGTGACACATCAGACTGACATGTGCACCTGACAGTGAATTAACATATTAAATATTGTTGGCCTACATGTACCATGCCTAGTTACCGAGTAACAGACTTTATCATGAAAGCTTGACCTAAGTCACTGGAGCATGAAAATGAGGACAGCGTCAGGTGACACATGTCAGACTGACATGTATACGCCTCAATTAATTCTTATACCAAATATTGTTGACATACCATGTTTAGTTACTGAGAAATAGACCTAATCACGAAAACTCGACCAAAGTCACTGGAGCGTGACAATGAGATCAAGGTTGGGTGACATATGTCAGGCTGACAGGTACACCTCACAATGAATTCATATAAGAAATATTGTTGTCCTACAATATCTAGTTACTAAGAAACATACTTAATCATGAAAACTTGATCCAAGTCACTGGAGCGTGATAATGAGGTCAAGTTCAGGTGATACGTCACACTGATATGTATACTTTACACCAGATATTGTTGACCTACTATATCTAGTTACTGAGAAACAGACCTCTGATCACAAAAACCACCGAAGTCACTGAAGCGTGACACAGAGGCCAAGGTCAGGTGACACATAGCTGACTGACATTTATACTTTACACAGTATTCATATTCCAAAAATTGTTGACCTATCATATATAAGTTTCTTAAAAACAGACCTAATCATGAAAACTTGACCCAAAGTCACTGGAGGGCGAAATGGAGGTCAAGATCAAGTGACACATGTCAGACTGACATGTACATCTTACAATGAATTCATATACCAAACATTGTTGACCTACCATACCTAGTTAATGAAAAACTGACCTAATCACGAAAACTTGACCCAAGTCACTCTGGAGCGTGACACTGAGGTAAAGGTCAGTATACCTGATTGACAAGTACATCTTATAAGGTATCTATGGCCAAATTTGGCTAGCCTAGGTAAAGTGGTTCCTGAGATATACTCCTTTTAATTAAAGTTAATGCCGTCGCCGGAAAAGTAATACCTATGTTTCGCCTTCAGTTACTACGTCGCAGGTGAGACAAAAACTAAGGGCTCATATAAGCCAGTATCCTCACCTGGTTTTTGCAATGGCCTAATTTTTTTTCAGAAATTATTAAGTTCTGGCTTACAGTTTTGAAGAAAACTTCGGTTTTTTTTTCTCTTAGTCTTATTTTTCTTTTCTTTCTTTTTTTCAAAATTAAGTCTGACAGGAAATCGATTCAGAACAGGAATCATAAGTTATTTCCACTGAAGCCTTCATTTTCCTTTACACACATCAGTCTGGCCCAAATGAACCCTAGAGATTCATTTCAAACATTTTATTTTCCATGTCATAAATATGTTTCAACAAGAGCCGTCGGAACTGACTAGTAGCAAACGTATTGACAAGATTTCAGTGAACTTATACATGCTTTTAAAGGACTCAGTTCTGACCTACATCAGGTGCCACAACCATCTGCTGACAATAAAAGTGTTAAAGCTCAATTTTCTCATAAAATTAGGCCAGGTTAAGACGACCTAATTTCTCGAGGTGTTCAAAATGCTCCTGATTCTAAATGATATGAGATATCACAACCTCATATTTGTGATGAAAGTGTCATGACCTACTTTTAACTCGCATCTATGGTGTTCACAATTATAAGCGTTATGATATGTCTCAACCCTATGTTTTGGAAAGACTGTTTGTTACTGCTTTCTATGAATTCTTCACATTTTCAAGGCGCATAACTAGGTCACGATGACCTAATTTCAACAGTGTTCATTATTATGAGTGTTATGATATGTCACAACCGTATGTTAAAAAAAATCTTCACAATACCTCATTTTTATTAATTTCTAAGATTTGAAGGGACATAATTGGGTCACGATGACCTAAATATTGTCAATTCTAGTATATCTCAACAGTTCTCACAATAACGAGCGTTATGATATGTCACATCCCTATATCTGAAAAAAAAATGTTCGTGACCCACCCCTGCCCTGAAAATTTTAAGATTTTCAAGGGACAGAACTACAAGACAATATAAACTAGAAATCTTATATTTATGTATGTGATGCTATACATTGTAATGTACTTATATTCAATTTTTTTGGATCTCTATATACTATGACTTCAAAGAAATGATTCTTTTAATTTTACATCTCAATTTTAAGCAATTTTTGTATTTTAAGGGGCATAATGCTGAAACGCTTATAAGTACTGAACCCATAGTCGCTAGATCGACTCTTAAGGTACTTGTATTATACATTTGGGACTTCAGCACCTTGTAGTTACATAGGAGATAATCGAGAAAATTTCCTACCCTCATTTATGAGAATTTTTCATCCATTTTTCAAGTTCAAGGGGCATAACTCCAGACTGCTTTAAATGTCTCAACCCGAATTCAACCACGTATTAGCTTGATCATTTAGAAAGTTACACACTACATTTCAGACTTCAACAGCTTATAGTTATTGAGTAATATTTTTTTTTTATAATTGGCTACCCCGCATTTTTTAACAAAGGGCAATAACTCTTTAAGGCAGAAGTGGAAAAACAATTTCTTGTGTTGGTCTGATGGCAACCAAATATCACTTGCATACAAAAATAAAAGCTGGTTTGGTAATTCGTTGCTGAAATATTCCCCAGAGTAACTACGAACGGACGGACGACAGCGTGACTATATCTCCCACTTTTTTAAAGTCGGGGATAAAAACATGCATCATTGCTTTCGAGTTCTCATTCAATCAAAAAAGTTGGTTCTCACAAGAAGACTGATCAACTTAAGCCAATCAGAAAGTATAATGCTGCATGGCAATCATATTGTACGTTAGATCAGCATGAACTGTGTAGACTTTAAAGACGATAATTTGCAGATCATTTCCGTAGTTTTGTTTTAAAAGTCCCAGCAGATTCGTACAAGTAGAATTTTAAAATTTCAACTTATCAGAAGCAACTTTGCCACGTGGTGGTCATTTGAATGTCAAAATAAGCGCTAAATGACGGATTTTTTTTGACGGCCATACATTAATCATCTCAATCAATTAATAAAAATTATAATGCCATAAGGTATTCATATTGAATATCATGACCAGAATGATATTAGGAGACAGTAGAGGAATATCCACAGCAGTGACCATACTGAATATCCCATCAGAACAAGAAACTTTTACAAGACCATACAAGACCATACAATCATGTAGATCATTGCGCCAATACTAAACGATTAAACACTGTAGATGATCATCCATAAATCCGTCGAGTTTCAATGCTTATGGCAAGTTGTTAAAGACACGAAGAGTTTGAAATTGCAGCTAATCAGAAACTTCTGTTCCCTGTGATGGCAATTTAATTGTCTGATCTGCATGAAATTGGAAAACTATTTATGGAACCATCTACATATCATTTCTGAAAAAGTTTCAGTTCAATCAGCCCAGTCACTTCAAAGAAGAAAATATTTGAAATGTCAGTTAATCAGCAACCATTTTGGTCTGTGACAGCCATATTAGATGTCCAATCTGAATAAAATGGAAACTTGATGGAGGACCATTCATAAATTACTTTCTGTAAAACTTCACTTCAATCAGCCAAGTGATTTCAGACAAAGTTTTTGAAATTTCAGTCTATCAGAATGGTGGCCATATTGGATCCTAGACTGGAATAAAATATGACTTTGTGGAGGACCATCTATAGATCATTTCTGTGACGTTTCAGTTCAATTTGTCAAGTGATTTCTGACAAGAATTGTTTTTTTAAATTTCAGACAACCAGGAACTACCGAATACTGTGGCAGCCAAACTGAATATCCGATCACCCCAAAATGAAAAACAAATTCATAGAGGACCATTCACAGATCACTTCTTTAAAGTGTCAGGCTATTGGTACTTCGTGGAACGGAACGGAACATTCTAAAATTTAAGTATTCCCTTCCATTCTGCAAAGTACAAATTGTTCTGAGGAGTTGGTACTTCATGGAACCAAACGGAAGAAAGAAATTTGATCAAGAGATTTATGTAATAACAAAAGTATGACACCAGTTTTTCTGTGCATGACTCGTGTTTCTGGATAATAATTCTTATATAAATCTATTTATGATGTCTTATATGCCGTCTGATATGAAGCGTAATCTAAAATGCGCATTCATGACATTGTAAATCGTTATGAATTTAACTAGAGGCTCACCTGAGCCTGTTTTGTTCACCTGATTTCACCTTAGCAAATAGGCAAAATTGTCATTTGTTTTGTTTACATAAATTCAGGATGTTGTATAGCAGGCTATACCGACATACTATTGATATATCTGCACATTTAAATATTTTAAGTGATTTTTTTGTCAAAATACTGCTTATTTGCATATCAAACAATAAAGGCTATGTTTGAATTGAAGCGACTCGTGGTTTCAGAGGAAAAGACAGATTTTTACTCATAGTTCTTATGTTAAATCCCACAGTGGCAACCACCTTGGAAGGTGGTTAGGGGCATAAGACGTAATTTTTTAAAGTGGACCGATCAAGGACCATCCCTGTCACATTTGGTTTAAATTGGATTGACAGATTGATCGATGCGAATGAGTTTCGTGTTAGTTTGTTAATAAAGTTCAGGAAAATAGAGAGAAAACAATTTTGAAGGTGGCATATGTATGATGAGTTAAACATTTTGTATTTCTCTGTTGAAACTTGTTCTTTAAAAAGTGGAAAACGTCGGTAAATCGAAAAGGAGAACATTCTACGGTAATAAAATGTACACATTTAATATATTTCACTATCAAATCATTTTTTATAACTCAAAATTAAATAGCTGGAAGATAACTTTGGTTTTTTACTGAAAAAAGTGAGATTATCAGTAACGATCTAAGATTTTCTGTTAAAAATTATATATGGAATCGAAAACTAGGATTATCGACTAATAATCTTGGTTTATCAACAGTTAACTAAAAAACCAAGATAATCAAGTGATTATGGCAGATAAAGTGAAAATTTAAGATTCTCAGTGTTATTTTGGTCCAACAGTGAAAATCCTAGATCATCAACTTACATACAAGTTAACAATTAAAGATTCAGATTATCGGTGATGATCTACGATTATTTGTTGGTAAATTTATATTTCCTTTTTTAAATTTTAATCCTGATTTCTATGTAAAATCATAAATCATAAATCGAAAATGCAAGTTAACCATTAAAAACTAAGGCTAACAGTGATAATCTAGGGAAAAAAATTGCCATAGATTTTTGGAATTAAAAAAAAATGCAGGATTCCATTTTCTATTGAAACGTAGACAATTACTGCTGCCCTCGTATTTTTGCAGCTTTGAATCGCTGTAGAATTTATCAGTTTTTAATATTTAATTGAATCGTCAGTTTTTAGTAGAAAAATAAAGACAGGTAATAAAGAAGAACAGCAATATGGCTTACCAAGAGGCGATAAAGGCCGATTTTCAACTTCCATTACCGTGAATCAGACGATTTTATGACGTGATTCGTGAAATATACATTATTTTAATCCGTTATAGTAACTTTTCTCATATTTTTACTTTTACCGTGCACAATGCGTG
>JAOXYI010033788.1:0-13189 GCA_028566495.1 Lithophaga antillarum
CAGCATCAACAGATAATGTGGTAGCAGCCTCTTCTGTAGCTGTATCAGTATCATGATTAGTTGCTGTAGGAGTCTTATCTGCAGTTGTTGTTTCAGCATCATCAGTTCTTGAGGTAGCAGCCTTATCTGTAGTTGTGTCAGTATCAATAGTTGATGCTGTAGTAGCCTTTTCTGCATTTGTATCAGGAAATGTGGTAGCAGTCCTATATGCAGTTGTTTTCTCATCAGATGATGTGGTAGCAGACTTAACTGTAGTTGTGACAGTATCAGCTGGTTTTGTGGTAGAAGCCTTCTCTGCCATTGTTTTAGCATCTGAAGTCGTTGTGGTAGCAGCCATAACTGTAGTTATGTCATAATTACCGGTTGATATGGTGGGAGCCTTTTCTGCAGTTGTAGCAGTATCAGCAGTGGTTGTAGTAGCAGTCTTAACTGTATTTGTGTCAGCATTAACAGTTGTTGTAGTAGCAGCCTTTTCTACAGTTGTGGCAGTATCAGCCTTAACCGTAGTTGTGTCAGCATTAACAGTTGATGTAGTAGCAGCCTTTACTGCAGTTACGGCAGTATCAGTTGGTGCTGTGGTAAAAGCCTTCTCTGCAGTTGTTTTAGCATCAGTAGTCCATGTGGTAGCAGCCTTGACTGTAGTTGTGTCAGCATTAACAGTTGATATGGTAGCAGCATTTTCTGTAGTTGTGGCAGTATCAACTGGTGTTGTGGTAGCAGCCTTCTCTGCAGTTGTTTTAGCATCAGCAGTTGTGGTAGCAGCCCTAATTGTAGTTGTGTCAGCATTAACAGTTGATGTGGTGGTGGCCTTTTCTGTAGTCGTGGCAGTATGAACTGGTGTTCTGGTGGCAGCCTTCTCTGCAGTAGTTTTAGCATCAGCAGTTGTTGTGGTAGCAGCCTTAATTGTAGTTGTGTCAGCATTAACAGTTGATGTGGTAGCAGCTTTCTCTGCAGTTGTTTTAGCATCAGCAGTTGTTGTGGTAGCAGTCTTAATTGTAGTTGTGTCATCATTAACAGTTGATGTGGTAGCAGCCTTTTCTGTAGTTATGGCAGTATCAGCAGTCATTGTGGTAGCAATCTTAACTGTAGTTGTGTCAACATTAACAGTTGATGTGTTAGCAGTCTTTTCTGCGGTTGCACCATTATCAGCTGGTGTTGTGGTAGCAGCCTGCCCTGCAGTTGTTGTGGTAGCAGCCCTGACTGTAGTTGTGTCAGCATTATCAGTTGATGTGGTAGCAGCCTTTTCTGTGTCTGTACTAGGAGTTTGTGTGGTAGTAGTATTATCTAAAGTCGATGTTTCAGCATTAAGAATTGATGTGGCAGAGGTCTTGATTGCTGTTGCTGTGTCAGCCTCAGGAGTTGTTGTGGCAACAGTCTTATCTGTACTTGTGTCAGCATCTGGAATTATTGTTGTAGCAAGCTCATCTCTTGATAATGTGGTGGCAGTGTTATCTGCAATTGTGTCAGTATCAATTTTTTGTGTCATAGCAGTCTTATGAGCAGTTGTGCTAGTATCTGGATTTGATGTGATAGCAGTTTTATCTGCAGCAGTAGTGTCAGCACCTGTAGAGGGTGTGGTAGCAGTCTTCACTACTGTTGTGTCACCACCTGAAATTTGCATGGTAGCAGACTCATCAGCAATTGGTGTGTGTGTATCTGGAGATAGTGACGTAGCAGTCTTCTCTGAAGCAGTTGTTTCAGTACCTGGTGTTGGTGTGTCAGTATTCTTCTCTTCAGTTGTGTAACTCACCGGAGTTGGTGTCATAGCAGTTTTATCTGCAGTTATGTCGGCACCTGAAGACATATCAACATATGAAGTTGCTGGGGTATCATCTGCCTCAGTAGACATTGTAACAACATCTGGTGGTGTTGTGGTAGAAGTCACTTCAGCAGTTTTCTTGTCAGCAGCTTGAGTTGTTAATGTAGGATCAACTTCAGCGGCTGTTGTTTTAGCCCCTCCTGTTGAAGTTGCTCGATTGACTTCTACAGTTATTCTTTCAGTACTTGTAGTAGAGAACTCATCTAAACTTTTGTCAGAAACTGGACCTATTGTAGTACCCATTACATTATCAGTCTTTGAGTCAGCACCTGAAGTTGTCATAGCGATTCCTTTACCAGTTGTTCTGTCAGCCTCTTTAGTTGACACAGCAACGTTAACTTCTGAAGTTGTAATAGCAGCAGTCATATCTATAACTTTAGTGGTAACTTTTTCATCTGCAGTCAGAGTGGAACTACCTGGAGTTGTTGCGGTGGCTTTCAAATTTGCAGTTGTTGTATCAGTATGTTGCATTATTGTACCTGTAGTGCCAGCATCTGATGTTGTAACAGCAGTAACTTCAGTAGGTATTGTGTTTTCAGTTGGTTTTGTTGTGGTGTCAATTTCAGTGGTTATTGTGGAGCTATGGGAAGTTGCTGTATCTGTACCAGGAGTATTTGTGGTAATGATATCTTCAACCATTGATGTATCAGCTTCTGGAGTTGATGTAATAACGTCCTTAGTAGTGTCAACACCTTGAACTGTTGTGAAATCAGTGCAGTCTTCATTTATTACTGAAGTAGTACTTTTAGCATCTGTTTCACTACTTGAAGATGTGGTTACAGTTGATGTAGGAACATCTGTTGTTGTTATGGTATGAGTACCTTCACTCAAATCAGCATCCAGTTTAGTTGATTCCCCATCTGGAATTATTGTCTCTGTAAAAGTAGTAACGCCAGCAGTGGACTCTGAAACGCCTGCAGTCATTTTGGAAGAAATAACATCCATTGCAGTTATGTCTGCAATTTGATCTGTTGTTGCATCAGTAATGTCTACAGATTTTGTGTCAGGACTTGAATGTGTTGTATAGGCAGTATTTTCAACAGCTGGTGTTTCAGAACCTGGTATTGTCATAGTAGAGCCATCAGCCAGAGTTATAATTTCAGCTAAAGTTGTAGTGCCTGCAGTCTCAGTTGTTGTATCAACAGTAATGTCAACAGATGATGTGTCAATATTTGGGTGTGTTGTGGAAGTACCTACATCAACTGGTGATGTCTCAGAACCTGGTATTTTTGTAGCAGCAGTGGTACTTGCAGTTGCTGTTCCGACACCATCTGTAGTTTGATCTGTAATTAAGGAAGTATCTGGGCCTATAACTGTTGTGATTTTTGTATTTGTTGTTTCAGTCCCTTGTGATGTAGTGTCCACAACTGGTATTGTAGAATTCATAACAACTATTTCTGATTTATCAGTAATATCTGCTTTTGTTGAGTCATAACTAAGAGTTGTGGTAGCAATGTTGTCAGCAACAGATGTTTCAGCATTCTGGGTTGGGGAATTAGTAAAAGTTGCAGTTGTTGTGTAATCATTTTTGATCCCAGTTGTAGATGTAAATTCTTCTGTATGAATCTTATCAGAACCCAAGCTGGTTATCACAATTCCATCTACTGTACTTGTTGCATCAGTTTTAGAATTTGTTGTCATTATCACAGGTTCATTAGTACTAACATCAACATCACTATTTGTTGTTTCAACCTGCATGATTGTAGAATCTTTAGCTTTTGTTGTTGTGTCAGCTCCTGAGCTTGTTGATGTAATGTCATTTGTGATTGTTGTGACTATATCAGAACCTGAAGTTGTAAATTTTCCTAACTCTGAAGTTCTTGCATCAGCATTTTGGCTAAAGCTTGCACTACTTCCTTCAACAGCAGTAACATGAGTATCATCTTGTATTGTTGTGTCATCATCAACAGAGTTTGCTGTAGTGCTTATGTTGGTCAAGTTAACATCAGTACTTGGTATTACATCTGTAAAATCCTCTGTGCTAGTGGTTATTTCACTGAATGTTGTGTCAGCATCAAAGACAGCTGAAGTAGAAATGATTCCATCTGTTTTTTCATCTGATATTCTGGTATCATCATGCGATACTGTGGTTATTGTGGCATCATGTGACACTGTGGATGTTGTGGTATCATGTGATACTGTGGATGTTGTGGCATCATGTGATACTGTGGATGTTGTGGCATCATGTGGTAATGTGGATGTTGTGGCATCATGTGATACTGTGGATGTTGTGGCATCATGTGATACTGTGGATGTTGTGGCATCGTGTGGTACTGTGGATGTTATGACTTCATGTGGTACTGTGGATGTTGTGACATCACGTGGTACTGTGGATGTTGTGGCATCATGTGATACTGTGGATGTTATGACTTCATGTGGTACTGTGGATGTTGTGACATCATGTGGTACTGTGGATGTTGTGACATCATGTGGTACTGTGGATGTTGTGGCATCATGTGATACTGTTGATATTATGGCATCATGTGATACTGTGGATGTTGTGACATCATGTGGAACTGTGGATGTTGTGACATCATGTGATACTGTGGATGTTGTGTCATCATGTGATACAGTGGGTGTTGTATATTCATTTCCAGTTGTTCCATTTAAGCCTAAAGTAGTAGTCCTTTGTAATGGTGTTTCCATATCTGAGTTTGTTCCTTCAGTGTTTAAGATTTTTGTCAATAAATCTGTATCTACTGATGTGCTCCTTCCTGTAGTACCACCATCTGAAATGGAAAATTTATATTTTCAACAATAACAGATTTTGCATATCTGAATGGCATGTATTAACAATTTTCTGTTACATCAAGAAGAACAGTTTTATTGGTGGCTAAAGCTCTACCGTACTAAGAAAACTATCAACCATCAAACCCACAAAAACATTTAAGTCAACACGACCTTCATTTTCACAATCACCCAATCCATATTAACACAAGACAATGAACCAAAAACACATGTCTTATTCATATGGAGTTTTTCTTCAAATACAAATTCATTTGTTGAAATTTTTCTTTGAATATCACAAGATTTCATGTCAAAAAAAGCTGTAGCTCTACTATATACGATCAATGAACATAATCATAAAATTTCCATGATCATTTGTTCCAGCTAAACAAGTAATTCTAGATATTTGTAAAGAAATTAAATAGCCATATCACTGAAGGTAAAATTCTCGCATGAATTTCATTCCAATTCCAAAAACTGGGCTTAAAGTTTCAGCTGCTAGACTTTTTTATGGATCAACCTATTCTACCTTGAAGGTAAACTTTTCATAACTGAAGTACTACTAATTTTTGAAGATATTAGGATAATCCCATTTTCACCTATTTTGGTACAACTACCATCTTTACTTATGCCTAAATTTTAGTTTACTGTTGAACTCCACTCCACTAAATTTCATATCATTTTTGTCTGGCTTGAGTTTGTTGAGCTTCCACTGTATGTTGTAACATAGAAACCAGCTCTCCTTGTAGTATCAGTATCTGAGCTTACAACAGTACCAATATTATGTTATAATATGGATATGGAAGGTTGATGTATTGTCAGATTGTAAGCTCAAAGTCTTTGGGCCTATTTTATATGCAGTGAAGTAAGTTGTAAGAGCCACAGTTGTATTAACGTTCAAGTTTGTATTTATCGTTCCTATTGTATCTATATAAGTATCCGAGCTTGTTGTATTAACATTAAAGTTTATTGATTCTTCAGCATCTCCATTTCTAGCTCTGCCATTTGTATCCGCAGCAGCACTAGTATAAAAGCTTTCCAATTTGCCAGCATCTGAAATTGTTGTTGTTGTACCAATTTTATCTGCAGTAATGTTAGCATCAGGGTTTGTTGTTTTGTCAGCATCAAAGCTTACATTTGTGATAATTTTACCTGTAGTGATGTCAGAGTATGAGCTGGTTATGTGAAGATCTGAGTCTGAAGTTGTTCTTCCAATTTTATATTTAGTAACAACAGCATCAGAGCTTGTAACAGCATTGGAGGTGGTTCCTATTTGATCTGTTGTATCAGCTTCAGAGCTTGTCACAGCACTGGAGGTTACTGTTGTGGTTCCTATTTGATCTGTTGTATCAGCTTCAGAGCTTGTCACAGCATTGGAGGTTACTGTTGTGGTTCCTGTTCGATCTGCTGTATCAGCTTTAGAGATTGTCACAGCATTGGAGGTTATTGTTGTGGTTCCTATTTGATCTGTTGCATTTGTTTCAGAGCTTGCTGTGTGAACATCTGAACTTGTAGCTGTTGGTCCTTCTTTACCTGTAGTAACATTAGCTTCAACATTTGTTGTAGCTTGAGCATCAAAGCCTGTTGTTTTGACAGCATCTGAGCTTCTTGTTGTGTTAACATATGAGTTTGTAGTTGTTGTGCCAGCTGTGGTAAAATCAGCACCATAAGCTACTGTTTTGTTAGCATCTAAGCTCATAGTTGTCTCTAACTCACTTGTTCTGAACTTGGCATTAAAGCTTGTTGTTTGAGCATCTTTGCCTGCAGTAGCTGTATTTGTTTTACCTGTAGCTATATCAGCATTAGAGCTTGTATCAACATTTGAGCTTACAGCTGTTGTACTTATATTATCAGTTTCAGAGCTTGTTGTGTGAAAATCTAAATTTGCAGATGTTATTCTTATTCTATCTGTAGTAAAATCTGTTAGAGAGCTTGTGAATACATCAGCACCTGCATTTGTAGTTGGTGTATCAAACTTCTCTGTGGTAATGACATCAGAACTTGTTGTTTTGCTAGCATCTGAGCTTCTAGTTGTACCTGTCTTGTCTGTAGTTGCATCAGAGCTTGTTGAATCATCATCTGAGTTTGTACCTGTTGTACTTATTTTACCTGTAGGGATGTCAGCATAAGAGCTGGTTTTATTGGCATTAATGCTTGTACTTGTTCCTATTTCATCTGAAGTAACATCAGCATGTGATATGATTGTAGCATCATCTGGACTTGAAGTCACTGTGTCTATTTTATCAGTCATAACTTCAGCTTCAGCACGTTTAGTTGTGCCTATCTTATCTGTTGTGATATCAGAGTTTCTTGTTGTGTCAACAAAGGAGTTTGTATCTATTTCAGTTGTTGAGTTTGTATCAAAGTTTGTTGGTATGTCTGGGCAGGTAGTTGCATGAAATCTGTCTGTAGTAACATCAGCATAAGAATTAGCTGATGTGTCAGTATTTGAGCTAACAATTGTTGTACCTAATTTATCTACATTAACTCTAATATCTGAACTTATTGTTGTATCAGCATCAAAGCTGGTTGTTTTGTCAGAATCTAATCTTTTAGTTGTGCTTATTTCAGTGGTAGAAGGATCTAACCTTAAAGTGGTTTTCCCTATTTTATCTGTAGTAAACTCAGCAGCAGTGCTTGTTTTGTCAGCATCTGATATTGAAGTTGCTGTCCCTATGTCATTGGAGGTAAGATAGGCATAAGAGTTTTTATCTATATCAGCATCTAAGCTTGCTGTTGCATCAGCATTTGAGTTTGTAGCTGTTGCACTGTTATCATGGGTAGTAATCTCAAAAGAAGAGCTTGTTGCTGTATCAACATCTGAGTCTGAAGTTATTGTGCTGATACCATTGGTAGTAAATTCAATGTAAGAATTTGTTGTTGCATCAACATTTGAGTTTGCAGTTGTATCAACATGTAACCTTGTAACTAATGAACTTATTTTATCCACAGACATATCAGCTTCAGATCTTATAGTACTTGTACTTATTTTACCTGTATTTATGTCAGCATATGAGCTTGCAGTTGTTGTTCTCATGTTATTGGTAGTATCTTCAGCATCAAAGCTTGTTGATTTATGAGTGTGTGAGCTTGATACTTTTGTGACTATTTCATCATCAGTAACATGAGCTTCAGATATTATCGTATGAACTTCTGTGCTTCTAACTGTTGTGCATTTTTCATCAGTAGATATATTAGCTTCAGAGGTTACTGTGTGATCATCCAAGTTTTCATCTGTTGTGTCTATTTCATCTGTAGTAAATTCAGCTTGAGAGCTTACTGCATGAACATCTGAGCTTGTACTTGTGCCTATTTTACCTGAGCTTGTAGTTGTTGCATAAAATTCATCTACAGTAATATAAGTATTGGAGCTTGTTGTTCCAACATCTGAGATTGTAGTTTTGTCAACATCTGAGGTTACATCAGTAACTGAGCCCATCGTACAAGCATCTGATTCTGTAGTTGTTGTTTTGTCAATTTTATGTGATGTAAGATCAGTATCAGAGCTTGGCATACCAGAACCTAAGCCTGTACTTGTTTTATGAATTTTATCTGATGCTTCATCAGTATCAAAGCTTGTTGTACCAGCACCTAAGCTAATAGTCGTTCTGCCAATTTTATCTGAAGTTATATCAGTAACTGAATTGGTTGTTCCAGCATCTAAGCTTGTTGTAGTTTTGTCCATTTTATCTGAAGTTACAGCATGATCAGAGGTTATTGTACCAACATCTGAGCTTGTCATTAAGTTGTCAATTTTATCTGATGCTATTTCAGTATCAGAGCTTGTTGTACCAGAATCTGTTTTCTCAACTTTGTCTGATGTTACATCAGTATCAGTACCTATTGTACCAATAACTGAACTTGTAGTTGTTTTATCAATTCTATCTGATGATACCCCATTACCAGAGCTTGTTGTACCAGCATCTGAGCTTGTAATCATTTTGTCAATTTTATCAATACCAGAGCTTATACCAGTACCTGAGATTGTAGTTGTTTTGTCAATTTTACTTGAAGTTACATCAAGAATAGAGGTTGTTGCAACAGTACCAGAGCTTATAGTAGTTTTGTCAATTTTACTTGATGTTACATCATCTGAGCTTTTTGTACCAACATCTGAGCTTTTCTTTGTTCTGTCAATTTTATCTGAAGTTACATCAGTTTCAGAGCTTGTTGTACCAGCACCCAAACTTGTAGTTGTTAAAGTTACATCAGTATCAGAACTTGTTTTCTCAACACCAAAACTTGCAGCAGTTGTTTTGTCAATCTGATCTGAAGTTACATCAATAACAGAGCTTGTTATACCAGTGTCTGAGCTTGTAACAGTTTTGTAAGTTTTATCTGCTCTTTCATCAATATCAGAGCTTGTTGTACTACCACCTGAACTTGTCATTGTTTTGTCAATTGTGTCTGATGTTACATCAGTTTCAGAGCTTGTTGTATCAACACTTGCACTTGTAGTTGTTAAAGTTATATCAGTATCAGAGCTTGTTGTACCAGCACCTGCACTTGTTGTGAAAGTCATATCAATTTCAGAGCTTGTTGTACCAGCACCTGCACTTGTAGTTGTTAAAGTTATATCAGTATCAAAGCTTGTTGTTCCAGCACCCACACTTGTAGTTGTTAAAGTCATATCAGTATCAGAGCTTGTTGTACCAGCACCTGCACTTGTTGTTAAAGTTATATCAGTTTCAGAGCTTGTTGTACCAGCACCAGCACTTGTAGTTGTTAAAGTTACATCAGTATAAGAGTTTGTTGTATCAACATCAAAGCTTGTAGTAGTTGTTTTGTCCATTTGATCTGAAGTTCCAACAGTATTACCTGTTGCAAGATCTACATTTGTCCCCACTGAATCAGTAACTTGACCTGTAGTAATATTATTATTATCCGATGTTACTTCATAATCTGAGCTGGTTATCATTTCTGTATCTGAGTTTGTAGTTGTCTTAGCATATATTTCTGAAGTTGTTTCAGCATCTATATTTTTACTAATTTCAGAGCTGGGTGATGCTTCAGTGTTTGAAATTACAGCAGTGTATGTGTCAGTAACTGATCTTGTAGTATTTGTGAACTCTGTGCTTGTAGTAGTGTATTTGTCAACTTCTGAGCTATACATTGATTCAGTATCTGAGACTGCACCTGTTTCAGCATCTAAGCTTCTAGTTGTACTGACAACTGAGCTTTCAGTTGTTTTGGCATCTAAGCTTCTAGTTGTTTCTGCATCTGGACTTCTCGTTGTCTTTGCATCCAAGCTTGAAGTTATTCTGGTATCTGAGCTTGCTGTTTCAGCATCTGAGCTTATAAATATTTTGGTATCTGAGCTTGTAGTTGTACTGAAATCTAATCCACTAGTTGTTTTGGAATTTATGCTTATAGTTATTTCTGTGTCTGAACTTCTGGTTGTTTCCACATCTAAGCTTGCAGTCGTTGCAGCATATGAGCTTGATGTTTCAATGTATGAGCTTTTAGATGTTGTTTCAGCATCTGAGCTTTTAGTCGTACTGTTGTCTGAGCTTTTGGTTGTTTTAGAATCTATGCTTGTAGTTATTTTTGTGTCTGAGCTTCTTGTTTCCATATCTAAGCTTGCAGGTGTTTCAGCATACGAACTAGATGTTTCACCATGTGAGCTTTTAGATGTTGTTTCAGCATATAGGCTTGTAGTTGTCTTGGCATCTGAGCTTGTTTTATCACCTAATCTGGCAGTGGTTGTGGTATCTGAGCTTGTAGCTGTTTTTGCTTCTGAACTTGTAGCTGTTTTGGCATTTAAACTTGTAGCTGTTTCAGCATCTGAGCTTATAGTTGTTTTGACATCTGACTTTGTATTTTTTCCAGTATCTGAGCTTGTAGTTGTTTTGGTATCTGAACTTGTAGTTGTTTTGGCATCTGAATTTGTAGTTGTTGCAGCATATGAGCTTGTAATTGTGCCAATGCCTGAGACTGTAACTGCATCATCACCCAATCTTGTAGATTTTTCAGCATTTGATTCTGAGCTAGTAGTAGTGTATTTGTCAGCATCTGAGCTTGTAATTTTACCAATATCCAAGTTTGTAGTAGTATCACCAACCAGCCTTGTAGTGGTATCAACATTTGAGTTTGTAGTTGATTCAGCACCTGAGCTTGTAATTGTTTCAGTATCTGAGCTTGTCGCTGTCTCAGCATCTGAACTTGTAGTTGTTTCTGCATTGGAGCTTACAGTTGACCCAATACCTGAGACTGTAGTTGCATCATCACTTGAGCCTGTAGATTTTTCAGTATTCATTTCTGACCCTGTAGTAGTGTATTTGTCAGTATCTGAGTTTGTAGTTTTACCAATGTCTAAGTTTGTGGTTGTACCATCATCCAACATTGTAGCTCCTGAGTTTATAGCATCTATGCTTGTAGTTATTTTGACATCGGAGATTGTACTTGTTTCAGCATCTGAATTTACATAAGTGTATTTGTTACTGTTGCTACTTGTGGTTTTATCAGTACCTGAGCTGATAGTAGTGTATTTAGCAGCATATGAGCTTGTGTTTGATTCAGCACCTGGAGTTGTAGTTGTTTTACTATCTGAGCTTGTAGGTGTTTCATTATCTGAACTTCTAGTTCTTTCAGTATCTGAGCTTGTAGATGTTTCAACATGTAAACTGGAAGTTGTTTCAGCATCTGGGTTTGTAGTAATTTCAGCATCTGACCTTGTAGTTGTTTCACCATCTGAGCTTGTAGTTGTTTCACCATCTGACCTTGTAGTTGTTTCACCATCTGAGCTTGTAGTTGTTTCATTACCTGAACTTGTAGGTGTTTCAATATCTGAACTTGTAGTTGTTTCAAAATCTGAGCTTGTGGGTGTTTCATAATCTGAACTTGTAGTTGTTTCACCATCTGAGCTTGTAGTTGTTTCATAATTTGAACTTGTAGTTGTTTCACCATCTGAGCCTGTAGGTGTTTCATTATCTGAACTTGTAGTTGTTACACCACCTGACCTTGTAGGTGTTTCACTATCTGACCTTGTACTTGTTTCATCACCTGAACTTGTAGTTGTTTCACCACCTGAGCTTGTAGGTGTTTCACTATCTGACCTTATTGGTGTTTCATAATCTGAACTTGTAGTTGTTTCACCATCTGGGCTTGTAATAATTTCAGCATCTGAACTTGAAGTTGTTTCACTATCTGACCTTGTAGTTGTTTCACCATCTGGGCTTGTAGTTGTTTCAGCATCTGATTTTGTACCTGTTTCATCATCTGATCCTGTAGTTGTTTCACCAACTGAATTTGCAGTTGTTTCAGCACCTGAACTTAAAGTTGTTTCAGCATCAGAGTTTGTAGCTGTTTCATCATCTGATCTTGTAGTTGTTTCACCAACTGAACTTGCAGTTGTTTCAGCATCTGAACTTGCAGTTGTTTCACCATCTGAGCTGGTATTTGTTTCACCATCTGAGCTTGTAGTTGTTTCACCATCTGAGCTTGTAGTTGTTTCAACACCTGAACTTGCAGTTGTTTCACCATCTGAACTTATAGTTGTTTCACCATCTGAACTTGTACTTATTTCAACATCTGAACTTATAGAAGAGTATTTGTAACTGTCATATTGTATAGTTGTATCAATACCTGAGCTTATGGCAGTATCTGAACTTGCAGTTGTATTGGCATTTGAATGTGTTGTTGTATTCCCATCTAAACTTGCAGCTGTATGAACATCTAAGCTTGTTGTTTTATCAGTAACTGAGCCTGTAGATTTATCAATATGTGAACCCATAGTTGTTTCAGCATCCGTGTCTGTCATTGCCTCAGAACCTGAGTTTGTAGTTGTTTTGGCAGCTGAGTTTGCACTTGTTTTAGTATCATAGTTTATAGTTGCTTCAGAACCTGAGTTTGTAGTTGTTTTGGCGGCTGAGTTTGCACTTGTTTTAGTATCATAGTTTGTAGTTGCTTCAGAACCTGAGTTTGTAGTTGTTTCAGCATCTGAGCTTGTCATTGCTTCAGAACCTAAGCTTGTAACTGTTTCAGCATCTAAGCTTATAGATGATTCAGAATCTGAGCTTGTGGTAAAGTCAATATTGGAGACTGTAGTTGCATCATACACTGAGCCTGTAGATTTTTCAGTATCCCATTCTAAGCCTATAGTAGTGTATTTTTCAGCATGTGAGCTTGTAGTTTTACCAATGTCTGAGTTCGTGGTTGAACCACCATCCAACCCTACAGTTGTATCAGCATTTGAGCTTGCAGTTGTTTCAACATCTGAGAATGTAGTTGTTTCAGCATTTAACCTAACTGAAGTGTATTTGTCACTAGTATAACCAGTATGAACACCTGAGTTTGTAGTGGTGTATTTCACAGACTCTAAACTTGTAGTTATATCAGCATTTGAGCTTGTAGTTGTATCCGCATTTGAACTTGAGGTTGTTTCAGCATTTGAGGTTGCAGTTGTATCAGCATTTGACCTTGTAGTTGTATCAGCATTTGACCTTGTAGTTTTATCAGCATTTGAGCTTGCAGTTGTATCAGCATTTGAGCTTGCAGTTGTATTAGCATTTGAGCTTGTAGTTGTATCAGCATTTGAGATTGTAGTTGTATCAGCATTTGAGCCTGTAGTTGTATCAGCATTTGACCTTGTAGTTGTATCAGCATTTGACCTTGTAGTTTTATCAGCATTTGAGCTTGCAGTTG
>JAOXYI010033899.1:0-13188 GCA_028566495.1 Lithophaga antillarum
CAAAGGGACAGGAATAAATGTGTCCAGCAAATTACTGTATCCAGCATATTATTGTGTCAAGCACAATACTGTGTCCACACTCACTTTTTATACACACTTGTTCAAATTTCCCTTGTTGACATGCTGCGGTCATATCATGCTGTGCTCTGCGTAGCCCTTTATATATCCATGTGATCACAGTTATCTCTGTACTGTTGATTAACAACTATTTGACCCAGATATGATTTGTTTACAATATTTTTTTTGAAATCATTGGCAGATTGGAATCATATTTGACAAGCTTACTATGTAAGCTTTCATATTCAGTCCAGTTCATTTATTTTATTATTGTATACCAAACTGAAGTAAAATCTGAGTCAAAATGCCATTAATCAATAGTACTGGAGATAATACTGCTGTAATGTTTAACAGAAATATTAGTACTACATGTATGTTACAGATACAATCAGGAAGAAAGATGACTTTAAGGATTCCTTGTTGGAGAATTATAGAATGATGCAAAAATCGATATATTCCTAAAACATTCCAGATTGTGACTTGATACATTTTACTCTACTGATACAGAGAACTCTGTAAAATCTATATTTAATGTATGTATATATAAGGATTTTTTTTTGAATTACAAGTATAGAAACATTAGTCATGTACTGTTGTACATTGTATCAACTTCAAAATGTTGTGAATGTATATGTAGGTTGACAGTCTGACCTTTAAGCAGTTGTGGTCTCTGACAAAATTTCTTTTAAAATTTGTCCATTTATATTAGATATTTAGGTTCTGCAGATCAAAATGTCACAAAGCTTTCAAGAAGAAGAGAAATCCAAGAAAGACAAAATGGACAAAAGCCTTCAGAAAGGCTGCAGGGAAAGAATTAACTGTAGATCCATCCTTTGAATTTGAAAAGAGAAGAAATGTGCCTGTTAAATATGACAGAGAATTATGGCAAACATCTAGTAAGTATTCATTCAGGGATACAACTTAAAAGTTTCTTCAGTGTTGCCTACTGGGCTACTGATTATTTATATTCAGTAGTCCAGGTCTGATATTTAGGGGCCAAATCTGTGTATTTCTTACTGCAATGATGTAATTTTCAATCACCAACTGGGCCTCTGTCTTACATAATTCAATAGCCAAGACCAAATTTTAGGGGCCATGGGCTACTGAGCCCTTGTTAATTTTTATCCCTGTCATTACAAATGTATGTGTATACAGTTGTAGGAAGATATTATTTGTAAGTATGTTAAAGATTCCTTTGATATGGATACCAACCCCTGTACCTCTAGTAATCTGAAATACAATACTTCAGAAAATCCTGTATTTGATGCATTCTGTGATGTCATTTGGGACGTCCTGGTTCGCTGCTTTATGAAGAGCAAAGGGAGGAAAATTTTGAAATGAAATAACAAAGAAATGATATAATCTCATTTTCGTAAAGAGGTAGTTAAAAGTACCACATTTGGGTCAATTTATCCAAGTACTTACAATGTACCACAGTTTAAATACCTTTGAATATTTATTTAATAAAATAAATGCGCCTTTGCTGTAACATTATCAGGTACCAGGACATCCCAAATGCCAATACCAATAGAGCGTAATCACAGAACTTTCTCAGACCAACGATGAACTTCTTACTAACTCTGCACTTCCGTATTGGACTTTATAGGTTGCATAACTGAAACCCAGTTGTATTTATCTGTTATGGTACATGTATGACATAAAAAATGTGCAAGTATCCTTGTAATAATACTATCTTTCTGATTTGTGCACATAATTAAATTTGTCAGAAGGGTACATGTAGATACAATGTACAACATACAGTGAAATCTCACGAAGTCAGTACCTCATAAAGTGGCCACCCTGATATTTATTACCAAATATTATATTTGACCCAGATGCCTTTATTGCTTGTTTGTTAGAAATCTTGCCACCTCTTTAAAGTGGTGAAATTTGTTGGCCTAAACAGTGGCCAGTCTAGGGAAATAATTTCACTGCGTATTAAACTTCAATAAAAATTTTGATAAAACAGAGTACATGTGAATTTTGCATGTAGTATTTATTATTAGGACAAAGGATTCACCAATAGACATTTATAATCTTTATTATACAGCATACAGTAGATTTTGTCAGTCTGAGTATTGTACATATTGTAAATTATTTTTATTTTAGTAAAAGCAATGAAGAGAATAGAAGAAATAAGAATAAAAAGACAGAATCAGTTTATATTAAACAGGTTAGTATAATATAAACACAAAATAAATGACAAAGAATCACGACATTGGAATGTAGTAGTTGGGTAGCGTGAAATCATTGCTACAGTTCATTAAATGTAACAGCATTAAATGGTAAGCAAATACTGGACAGGTAAATGTGGTATAAATATGGTATCGTGATAATGTCAAGAAAAACAGTTGAATTTAAATGGCATGTTTGAAATATCACAATAAGCAGTCCATAATTGGAGTATACAGGTAATCTTAAGTTTTTGTCTATTTAAAGATGAGAAAACATTTACAACAACTCATTAACAGAGCTGACAAATCATGATCCTTAATTTTTAGTTTGCCTTTATGAAGTAAAGGAAGAACTAGTGCAATACCCCCCGTGTCCAAGCCTGTGTTTACGTGCTTGTCTGCATCCGCTTCTTTGTTTGAATAACTTAAAAACTGTTCAAGATACAACTATGAACTTAATACAAATGTATGTACGGTCTGTAAAGGGAACTCCAGAGAATGGCAAAAATCTGATTACAAGATTATTTGTGCACTTGCATTTGAAATTTTGTTGCAAATGGTAGATCTCACAAAGACATAGCACAATTTTAAAACAGTTTAGAGATGGTGAACTCCCCTGTTTTATACTTTCTCAGATAAATTTTATAGGGAGTTCCAATTGTAAGTTGTTCAAATGTTTGGAAATAATCAAATTGTCGTAAGATGTCACTGTAGTGTAAACCTCATCATTTTCAGTTTAGAAAACATCAACATGTATGAAAATTCAAGCTTTGTAAGAATACTTTCCACTTCGAAATTATTGAAATTTAAATTCCATCTATCAGTTTTGGACAACAATGGCAACCATTTTTCATGTAAAATTGCCTAGGCAAAATGATTTGGACATGTATATCTGGTATATACTGAAGGTAAGAAATTTCTTAAATTTTCTAGTGAACTCTGTTACATCTATTTGAAAAGCTCATTTGCATTCAAATTTGGCTAAATATTCCTAAAAATAAATTCAGATTTCTAAATTTTGCATCATCTGAAGTCGTCTTTATGGATTATAGATGCATGGTGCCAAATTTAGATGACCTTGAGCTCAAGGTCAAGCTTTAATGACTCTTATGTTTGGAAACTACATCAGACTTATGAACTGTCAGTAGTTATTATGAACTTACGGAACAATGAACAAACTCAAAATTGGGATATTTGTACATTTTAAACTTTGCATCAGTGACTGGCTATTTTTATGAATCCTGAATGCTGATTATAACATAGGACCTAACAATAGATTAGTGGTAATTCTGTCATTAGATTTTTTCTAGATCTTAAACAAACAAATTTTGGGTTTTGGTGCAGTTTTAAATAAGGATTTTATAAATGATATATTTTCTAGATTAAAGAAGGGTAAAGAATTGAGAAAGGAGGCTGATGTGAAGGAAGTTGAGAAGAATATTCATTTAATAAGAGCTCCAGCAGGTAAGTTGTCATTTTTCTGACTTGATCAGTAAAAGTGTCTTTTTCATGAGGTTTTAAAGTTGCAAGATTTATGATTCATGAATCTTAATATTTATAAGATCATGTATATGTATATGTCAATAAACATTTTTGTGAATTCTGCATCCTTGTGAAGTTAGTGAAAATGAACTCCATGCCAAAGTTTCCTACAATATTATACCCTTCATTGATTTCAGGGAACTTCTTGGTCTCCGAGCTTTAGTTAAAACAACATGTCAAACCAAAGACATCAAAATTGGTATTTGCTGCTTCTTTGCTAAGCATGCAGCATTAAGGAGTAAGAGCAAAGACTGATCAGCTCAGTCAGAATAATTCCCTGTTAGTATCCATGAAACAGTAATTTTGACGTAGATGATAACTTGAAGACCAATACATGTGTCAAAATAATCTGCATTCTGGGAAAGTTGCCATAGTAAAGTAAAATATGTTACAGTTACCTTAAAATCTGCAAAACTGACCTTCTGAAACTTTAATAATTTTACAGAATTTAGAAAATATTTAAAAGTGCAGATGCAGGATTTTGAAAGGGAAGAAAAAATTTTGAAATTTTATTTTACAAGCAAGGAAAAATTGAAGTGGAAAAAGATTTAGAACCATCATGATTTTACAAATTTTTTTTGCAAGTGCACATCAATGAATTTAAACATGTTTAAAAGAGGGAAAAATTATGACATTTTTTTTATACAATCAAGAAAAAATTTCAAATGATCATATTTTTTTTTCATGGATTGATAGATTTCTACATACACCTGTTTTAGAGATCTGTCTAAAACCATTGAGATGCCTATTTCTCCTTTTTTTTGGTTCATTTCTGATGGAGATCCAGCAGCATTTGATCTATTTTAATATTATATTGTATAATCATGGTTAATTCATCTCTTTATTATATCCCCACTCTTTCAGTGGGGGTAAAGTGGTTTCACCTTATCCATCCGTGATTCCCTCTGTCACACATTTTTGTAGCATTTTTCTCAACAACTACAAATCACAGCTTCTTGATATTTGGCTGTTGTCTTTGTGTAGGTATGCCATACCATGTAAAGTGATATCAGATTTATATCTACTTCCTGTTTGATGACTACACGTGTTTTTGCTTGATATGTAGAAAAGGTGGTAAATTTTTGTAACATTTTTCTCAGCAACTATAAGTCACAGATGCTTGATATTTGGTAGCGATCTTCATCTAGGTATGCCATACTGTGTAAGCAATTTTAGATTTGTCGCATATCCACTTCCTGTTTGATGACTACATGTACTTTCTCTTTATATATAGGAAGGGCAGTAAATTTTCGTAACATTTTTCTCAGCAACTTCATATCACAGCTCCTTGATATTTGGCAGTGATATTTGTGTAGGTATTGTTTTTTGCAACTGCTGAAAGTCAGGTGCAAACTTAGTCCTTGGAGATTATAGACTACAGTGATTTATACAGGTAGATATGACCATTTACCTAGACAACTCCATCACTTATGCACATATTCACTTGGACAAAAAATCACATTTTTGTCCAAATAGTTTGATGATAAATGGATCTTTATAGGTCAGATCGGCAGAAGATTATTTGATATTGACTACATCAGCCTGAAAACTTCTGTTAAATAACGATAATAATACAGATGTAAGATGTTTCTCTCTTGTTTCTAATTCTCAGAACTGTCAGTCTTCATTTTACCATACAAAAAGTGTATCCTCCAAGTACTGAGGTACTTCTCTGTTTGGTTAGATGTTAAATGTTATACCATTTGAATAACTATGTTGTATTGCAACTCCAATAAACTTTACATGTAATTATTTGGTATATGTATGTGAATGAGAGGGAAGAGATTGGTTTTTTATACTACACAAATTAGTGTCATTACTACTAAGCATGTGATATATTTTCAGCTAAAGGTAAACAGTTAGAAAGAAAGATGGTCCAGGTCATCAAGGAAGAAGATGTGGATATGGATGAAGAACTCTGAATATTTTTGACAATGATGCAGGAGACAAAGAACTGTGAACACTTTTAACTTTGAATTACTAAGAAAATGACTTGTGCAGGGCTTTCACCACACATTATCATCATACATCAATAAAGTGATAGAAATAAATAAATAAAATCGTCTTGTGTGAAACCACATGGCTAATTAAACTGAAACTGCAGCAATAATCTATAGATGATCTTGTAGAAGGTTTCCTCATTTTATGCCAATCCAGCATTCAGTATAGCAGTCACAGGGCAAATGATTTTTGATTGGCTGAAATTTAAAAAATCATCTTGTCTGAAACCACTGTGCCATTTGCACTGAAACTTTACAGAAATGATACATGAATGGTGTTCTTTGAATTTTTATTTCATGTTCATCTGACATCTAATGTGGCCACCATAATGTTTCTAATCAGCTGAAATGAGGTCATTATTTCAGGTGTATATATTTGAAGATTCCAGGTAACCTGGATTCTGAGAGCCAGGGGCCAAAAGTTTATATAGAATGATGTTGATAAAAACTTACAGAAAAATTCTTCAGATCTTTAAAAATATATTTGGCAACATTTTTCGTGCAAGGTATTTGAGACATGTCAAATTTCATGAAGTAAGAGTCAAGGATCCCTCGGTTCATAATAACAGTGGTGGAAATTTAAATACAAGCTCAGCCTGAAAGCTTAAAATTCTTAAGACCTGATAAGCTTGTCAATCTTCAGAACTGCAAATTCAAATTCATTGACATTTCACAAGAAACATATTCATAATATGAATTTGAAATTCATTGAAATGAAGGCTTATATTGTCAATGATACCCCAAGTCTGAGTGGTGTAATGATTAATATAGGTGAGAATAATTTTAAGAAATTGTTCTTAAAGATGCACTTTTTTCACATTTATATTCAATATTCCTCAAATAAAGGCTCTAATTCTTGACATCCAGTGGTTTCAGAGAAGTAGATTGAAATATGAAAAACTAACGACCATAATGATGGACGATAACGACAGATAACAAATGATGGCAATAGCTCAGATGACAAGTGATGGCAATAGCTCACATGACGAGTGATAGCAATAGCTCACATAACCCTTTGTAGGTGAGCTAAAATCAGATACTTTGTAAAGGATGTTTGGTGGAACATTCCTTTAAAGCTTGATTCCGACTAAACTGGTTTCACAGAAGAAGAGCAAAATGTGAAATGGTAATGAAGAGGCTAATATGACAGCCTGTACCGCTTACCTAATTTGTTTTTGTCAGAAATTATTATATTTATTTTTATATTTCTGAAGAAACATTTCTTAAGCATTTCAAACTTTAAAGCCCATGCTTACAGTTTGACCGCTAGATTCGGATGGATTGAAGCCAAAATGGCAGGAATGTTCCTTGAATGATCCTCTACAAAGTTGATATTTTTGATGTAGATAAGAAGTTCAACATTGCCACAAGAGTGAATGATATGTTCCAGTTGGCTGAAATTTCAACAATCTCCTTGTCAGAGACCACATGGTCAATGGAACTGTTGTGTTGTCATAATGTTTCTTAGATGTCATCTGCCAAGCATGTACTTTGGTGCCAATGGGACAGTTAACATATGACTCAATGGGAAAAGTAGAATAAGTCTTTTTGTCTGAAACCATATTACAGAATGGTAGCAAAATTGGCAGGAATGTTCCTTGGATGGTCCTTTACCAAGTTCAGACTTTTGGTGCAGATTTGAAATTTAACATGGCTGCCAGGGTGAATAATGTTTTTTAATTGACTGAAATTTCAACAGTTTTCCTGTCAGAAATCACATGGTTGATGGAACTGTGATGTTGTCATGATGTTTCATAGATGTTTGGTGTTGATTGGAAATCCAAGATGGCTGCCACCATGGGACAAAGTTAACATAGAACTCAATGGTAAATGTCTAAAAAATCTTTTTTCTGAAACCATAATAGAGAATTGAAGCAAACTTGGCAGGAATGTTCCTTGGATGGTCCTACACAAAGTTTATACTTTTGGTGCTGATCGGTTGGATAATGTGTACTGATTGGCTGAAATGCCAGATGATAGAACTGTAATGCTGTCATAATGTTTATTAGATGATCCAGTACCAAGTTGATACTTTTGGTGCTGATGAGAAATCCAGAGATGACTGCCACATTGCAGGATGAAATTCAACTTCGGACTCAATGGGAAATGTTGAAAAAGTCTTTTGTCTGGAATCACAGAAGAGAATAAAAGCAAACGTGGCAGGAACTTCTTTAAATGGTATTCTACAATGTTTATACTTTTGGTGCAGACTGAAAATTCAACATGACCTCCAGGGCGAGTAATGTGTTCCCACTGGCTGGTTGGATTGGATTGGATTGTTGGGGTTTATTGTCACTTTCAGCAAGTTTTCAGCTGTGACGACACCAGTTTAAAGTAGGACTGTCTGGGAAAAATGTTTGAAAGTCTTCTTCACAGATAAAATTGTAACGATTAAACATTACTATTCAAGAATGATCACTGCATGTCCTGAAAAGATATGTTTTTATGATGATCTTAAATCCAGTATGGCCACCACTGCAATACATCATTTAGCATAGCATTCACCTGGAAATACAAATGTATTGTTATAATCTTCTCAGGTACCAGTATCAAAGTCAATAAACCATTTGCTGGCAGAAATAGTTCTGTCATGAATTGAGGGTTATGTGAGCTATTGCCATCACTCAGCATCCATTGTCGTCTGTCATTAGAAATCTCCTGTGAAATAACTGGACCAATAGGTATCAAACTTCGCAGGAATGGACCTTTTGTTGTCCCATCCAAGATGGCTATCATGGCTTCTGTTTGGTCTAACTTTAATACTATTTCAAAAAACCTTTAGAACTACTGGGACAAATCAAGCCAAACTTGGTGCACATAATCCCTGGGTTGTACTCTTTCAGTTTTATCACGTGTTGCTGCAATACCCAAGATGGCCACCATAGCTGTTCATGCAAATTAACCATAATTTCAGTATGAAGTTATTTTATCTGATTGCCAAGTTGAACCAAACTAAGTAGGGGTGGTCCTGTTTCAAAATTGTATCATACAGCCCCACCATCCGTCCAAGTTGGCTGCTGCTACTACAAACAAAAATATCTTCAAATGGGCAAAATGGGTTTCTTTTTTCAAGTCAGAATTGGGTAAGAATTGATCTGTAAATGCATGACTGTGAGTTATTTAATACAGATTCTAGTCTTTGGTGAAATTTGTAATTTTGATGATTTTAGTCAACTATGCAAAATTAGTTGCATTTTAGGAAACTAAAAAATTCTCTCAAATTATGGGGTGAATGTGAGCCAAAGTTGGCAGGAATAATCCTTGGATAGTTCCGTGTTAAAAATTTATCTTTTACTTGCATTCTTTACAAGATAGCCACCCCATTGTTACTAAAATAGAAATTTCTTTGAAAGTCCAAAGCAAACTAGAATTGGTTGAAATTTAAGCTACAGCTTCAAGATAGTTGTTTTACATATACACCATATATTTATATGGCTGCAAATTTTTTGCGGACGGACGTATTATGGTATGGGTTTGTCGTTTTCATCTGTAGACAGTTGGTTTCCCTGTTCTAACTTTTGTTCCCAAAGACCGATTGTTTTAATATTTGAAAACAATGTTCCTTGATACAGAATACAGGTCAAATTCAATAATGGGGTTTCTGGTCCCTACCCTTTTGTGAAAAAGGGGCCAAAAGGGTTTTTGAATTTTGTATCAGGATGTTTTGGTTAGAGACAACTCAGTGAAAAAAAAAGACCTTAAATGATCTGTGAAGTTGATTCCCATTGAATTATCCATTGTTTTCATTGAATTCCTTATGAAAAGACTCAGAAGTTTTTATGTCATTATAACCCATTTCATCAGATTTACATGATTGCATCGTTTACATGAAACCTGAAATTTCCAAACATTTCAAACTAGGGAACATGTTTTGTTTCGCAAAACTTAACACTTGTTTTAAAAGGGGTCTGTGGCCATATCATTGTCCGTGGGTGGAGCTATTCATTGGTGAAAGTTGTAGTTTTGCTGATATCAGTTTATTATTCAAATTAAATGTATTCCAGCAAAAATTATTTAAAACTACAGAGCGAATTTGAATGAAACTGGCAAGGAATAGCCCTTTTGTGGTCCTCTTTCAAAATTCTATCCATTAGCCCATACCCTGTATCAAAGATGGCCACCACTACTTAAAAAAAAAGAAATGTCTTCAAACAAAGCTGTTTTATTGTTAGTTTAATTAGACCAGAATCTTCATACATGTACCCCGACCCAAATACTACAAATATTACAGATCATATTGTTTTCCGCAACTCATCTAAAACCTAACAAAAATTACCAGAAAACTAACCAGTGAAGGGTTTTCAATGAAAGTTTTAGAGATTGATCAGAGCAAATTGTAGATGTGCATCTCTAACTTATTTTTCTTGGATTTTAATATTGTATGTTTCCTCACTTCATAGATGTACCTTAGCCCAAATACTAGACAGAACATACCAGTACTATCCTGAACTCCTCAACATCCAGTGAATGGATTTCTGCAAAACTTCCCAAGATGGCTGAGAACAAATTATTCATGGAATATTTGTTGTATGGGGGTGGGGGTATTTGTGATGCAGAGGTCACGGTATCTCTGTTTTTCAAAATTTGGTCAAGTTTTATGGTAAAATGTTTGATAAATCTTGCAAACTACTTGCTTGCTTGTACCGTTGAAATATAGTTTACTAGGATGAGTAGTAGTAAGCTGTCCTAATCAGAAGCTTAAATATTTTTAGTGCATACTCTACGGCTAAATCGATGAAACCAAATTTTCGATTTCCCCAATTTTCGTCACTGGTACTATAAAAGAAGTAAATTATCAATGTTGCCTCAGACATTTTACTGGATATTTAAATATTTGCAAATTCTATAAAGGTTAAGTTTTAATATTCCAGTTGTTGATAACAATATCTTTAAAAATACATATTTTTTGTTGATTGTTTCAGTCATCTGAGTATTTTCAACTATATAAAATATATTCTAATCTGTATTTAAGATCTAACATCGACACTACTGTTTTCACTAAACTATATATTTTTTGCTAAATAGTTTTGTCACAACAAATATCTGAACTTGGTATGATTAACACCTGAGTTCGGAAAAGTGGCAGAGGTATTTTTCATTTGGTTAATTGTTAGTACACTGGTTTGTTGGCTGATTAATTCGGGCAAACACCATTTTCCCTTCCTGTTCTTCTTTTCGTGCAGTCTTGTTTGAGCCAGAACTTTCTTGCTGTGAAAGTAAGCTTCGTGCTACTTTCGGATCAAGGTTAAATTCTGTAATTTTTTTCATTGCAAGCTTGCTCTGAGTAGAAGTTTTTATCCCTTCGCCTAACGAAGTTGGCGTAGGGTTATAGCATTTCGCCCGTTCTTCAAAGTTAAGTGTTGCTTTAAGGTACACATCTAGGATACTACACGTTATAGATCAGCGATATTTGGTCAGTGGATGCATCTAGGAAAGTGACAAGGATCCAGACACAACTAGGTCACTGTGACCTACATTTTACGCACAACTGACTCTGGTTAGCTTTTGCGTTAACGTCTATATCTAGGATACTACAAGTTATAGATCAACAATATTTGGTCACTTGATGCATCATGGAGAGTAATGACAAATCAGACAACTGGGTCACCGTGACCTACATTTTACGCATGATTAACGTGTTAAGTTTTGCGTTAAGGTCCACATCTAGGATACTAGAAGTTATAGATCAGCGATATTTGGTCAATAGATGCATCTTGGAAAGTGACAAGGAGCCAGACAACAACTGGGTCACGATGACCTACATTTTACGCACGATTGACTCTGGTTCAGTCCACATCGACGATACTACAAGTTACAGATCAGCAATATTTGGTCAATTGATGCATCTTGGAGAGTAACGACGAATTAGACAACAATTGGGTCATCATGACCTACATTTTACGCATGATTAACTGGTTGTCTTGCGTTAAGGTACACTCTAGGATACTACAAGTTATAGATCCAACGATACTTGGTCAATGGATGCATCATGAGTGACTAGGAGTGACAGTGATGAGATGTCAGACAACAATTGGGTCACCTTGACCTACATTTTATGCATGACTGACTCTGGTTAAGTTTTACGTTCAGGTCCACATCTAGGATACTTCAAATAGATCAGTGATATTGGTCACTGGATGCATCCTGTGGAGTGACTAGGAGTCCGACAACTGGGTTACCTTGACCTTCGTTTTACGCATGATTGACTCTGGTTGGGCTTTTAAGATAAAGATGTAAGATGCTACAAGTTAAGGATCAGTGATATCTGATCAGTGGATGCGTCCTGGAGAGTACCGAGGAGTCAGAAAATTGGGTCACCGTGACCTCATTTTTACGCACGAGTGACTCTGGTTAAGGTCTACATTAAGGTCAACATGTGGGATACTACTAAGTTATAGAACAGCGATATTTGGTCAGTGGATGCATCTTGTATGATTTACACTGGAAGCAAGAGGGTTAGCTTCGGTTTAGCGATGTACGTTGGACTAAATGTCGTTTGATGTAGCTTTACGATACTTGGTATCGATATAAATTGGGACATGGGGGAATGTTCTGCACCAAAATAACCACCAGCGACCTTGACCTTTAGGCTGAAGGTTCATTTTTTCATTTTCCCAGTACCTTGTCAAGAACAAAAAAATTTTGTCTTTTGATGCAGCTTCATATTTTACAACTGTATGCGTTAGGCAATGGTAGAGTGTAGCATCCCGTTATGTTCAATGACTAATCCATGATTTTTTTTATTTCAGTATAACCTTGTCCATAGCAGAACTGTTTTGTCTCAGCGTCATGATACTCTGTACCAATATACATTAGGACATTACAGAGAGTTGTGTCTCAAATAAACAACCTATTACATCAAGATAAAATTTTTGAATTTTTTGCAGTAGATGTACTACCTTTTCTAGAACAGAGCTCTGTTGTTTTTTGTCGTAGCTTCATGTTACCTGACAAATATGTGTTAGGTTATGACAGTTTGTGATGTACCAAAATGACCATCCAGTGACTTTGACCTTTAAGTTCAATGCCAGATTCTTTATTTTTTTCGGTACAACTTGTCCAGACCATAACGTTTTTATACGCCCGTCGAAGACGGGACGTATTATGGTATACCAATGTCCGTCTGTCCGTCCAAGCACGTCTCGCAATAACTTGAGAATGCCTTGACAGATCTTCACGAAATTTTAACACAGTGTTTAGTTCCATGAACACTAAATACCTTTCGATTTTGACAATTTTCTGAAATGTTGTTCTGGAGTTATGGGACTTTAATTGTCAAAATAGGAGCAATTTTTCATATGTGTCGCAATAACTCAAGTTTTCTAAGACAAATCTTTGCGAAATTTTTACACAATGTTTAGACAAGGTACCTTTCAATTTTGACGATTTTTGGAATTGTTGTTCCAGAGTTGTGG
>JAOXYI010034115.1:0-13176 GCA_028566495.1 Lithophaga antillarum
TACTACAGTGTACTAAGAATAACATTGTCATCGCCGGTAATATTTTGACACTGACCAGGATATAATCCCAATGAACACAGAGTTGAGGAAGCTATGTCTGAATCAAATGATGATTACAACATTCAATTTTTCACATGTCTTTAACCTGAACTGAAAGTGTGTGTGTGTGTGTGCGTGGAGTGGGGTGGGGGGCTAATGCAGTCGCCCCGGCGTCCACGTCCGCGTTGGCGTCCGAGTCCCACTTGGGTAAAGTTTCAGGACTAGTTTGTATATGGGTCTATTCTTGCTTCTAGAATGAAACAGAATAACTAATTAAATTGTTTTTATTGCTATTAGCACATGACGGACTAATTTAAACAAAAATAGTTACAATTTTTAATAAAATTTTCATCGTTTTTCACATATTTGGACTTAGTCAATTTTTAGGGCAAAGTTTTTGGACTAGATTACATGTTGGTCTATTATTGGTTCTAAAAAGAAACAGGACGACAAATTAAACTGTTTTTATTCTTATTAACACATGACGGACTAATTTAAGAAAAAATACTTGGAATTTTTATTAAAAATTTCATCATTTTTCACGTTTTTGGACTTAGTCAATTTTTAGGGCAAAGTTCTTGGACTAGTTTACATATGGATCTATTATTGCTTCTAGAATGAAACAGGATGACAAATTAAGCTGTTCTTATTGTTATTAGCACATGCTTAACTAAATTAAGCAAAAATATTTGGAATTTTTCATACAATTTTCATCGTTTTTCACGTTTTTGGACTTAATTTTTTAGGGCAAAGTTTTTGGACTAGTTTACATATGAGTCTATTCTTGCTTCTAGATTGAAACAGGGTGACAAAATAAATTTTCCATTAGGATATGGTGGAGTGTTGCATACTAATTTCGGGTCCCAGGGGGTTCATCCCCACCCCCTTCACATCAGTAACATTAATAATCTTAGAAATGATTGAGATCCCCATCCCCAACCATATATTTTCTTATTCATGATGGCAAGACAAGTTGAATGTAATGTATGTCTAATCCCCGGGGGTTCATCCCAACCCCTTCACATCAGTAACCTTTGATTATCTAAGAGATGGTTGAGATCCCCACCCCAAACCATATATTTTCTTTTTCATGATGACAAGACAAATTGAATGCAATATATGTCTAATCCCCAAGGATTCATCCCCACCCCCCACATCAGTAACATTTGATCTTGGAAATGGTTGAGATCCCCACCCCTAAACCATATATTTTCTTATTCATTATGACAAGGTGATTTGAATGCAGTATGTTTCATATTCCCAAGGGTTCATCCCCACCCCCTTCATATCAGCAATCTGTAATAATTTTAGAAATTGTTGCAATTCCCACCCCTAAACCATATATATATTCCTATGCATGATGACAAGACAGGTTGAATGCAGTAAATGTTGAATCCCCGGGGGTTCATTCCTACCCTTTTCATATCAGAAACCTTTAATAATAGATCCCCACCCCTTAACCATATATTTTGTTATTCATGATAACAAGACAAGTTGAATGCGATGTATGTCTAATTCCATGGTTCATCCTCACCCCTCCATACTAGCAATCTTTAATGGTGTTAGAAATGATTTAGATCCCCTCCCCTAAACCATATATTTTCTTATTCATGATGATAATGAGCTGATGCAATATATATCTAAACCCGGGGGTTAATCCGCACCCCTTTCCTATCAGTAATCTTCAATGATCTAGAAATGGTTGAGATCCCCACCCCTAAACCATATAGTTTCTTATTCATGATGGCAAGACAAGTGCAATTCAATATATGGGTAATCCTCTGGGGTATAAAACCAACAAATGAAGGGGAGAGATAGGCTTAAGTTCACTAAAACAGTTCAACCAGTTTTTTTTAACTGAGCACACATTGTGTTCTGTACATGTGTTAGGTTGGCGCGCTTGGTTGTCATTCCGACAGCACATATCACTTGTTCTTTGTACACTGGTCAATGGGAAATTGACCATATCAAGTTAAATGTAAGGCTTTAAAAATCTCCAGTTTCTGACTCTCAGTTTAAAAAAAATGCAGTTTTTTTTTCGGACAAGTAGCTTTTCCATTCGGACAAGTAAGTTTTGGAAACTACTTGTCCGAAGGGACAAGTTGAAAAAAAAATTATTGTCGAGCCCTGACAAGGTCAACAGAACTATTATGTTGTCACAATGTTTCTTATCTCGTCCTCTATTAAGTTTATACTTTTGGTGCCAATCGGAAATCCTAGATGGCCGACGCCGTGGGACAAAGTTAACATAGGATTCAATGGGAAATGTCAAAAAAGTCTTTTCGTCTGAAACCACATTAGAGAATGGAAGCAAACTTGACAGGAATGTTCATTAGATGATCCTCTACACATTTTATACCTTTGGTGCCGATCGGAAATTCAACATGGTCACCAGGACCAATAATGTGTTCTGATTGGCTGAAATTTCAATAATTTTCTTGTCAGAAACCACAAGGTCGATAGAACTGTTATGTTGTCACAATGTTTCTTACATTGTCCTCTATCAATTTTATACTTTCGGTGCCGATCCGAAATCCAAGATGGCCGCCACTGTGGGACAAAGATAACATAGGATTCAATGGGAAATGTAAAAAAAGTCTTTGTCTGAAACCACATTTGAGAATGGAAGCAAACCTGGTAGGAATGTTCATTGAATAGTCCTCTACAAAGTCTATACATTTGGTGCTGATCGGCAATTCATTATGGCCGCCAGGGCTAATAATGTGTTCTAATTGGCTGAAATTTCAACAAACTCCTTCTCAGAAACCACATGGTCGATACTACTGTTATGTTGTCACAATGTTTCTTACATTGTCTTCTATCAAGTTTATACTTTTGGTGGCAATCGCAAATCCAAGATGGCCACCACCACGGGACAAAGCTAACATAGGATTCAATGGGAAATGTCAAAAAAGCCTTTTTGTCTGAAACTACTTTAGAAAATGAAAAGCAAACTTGACAGGAATGTTCATACACGTAGGATGGTTATCTACAAACATTACATTTTTGGTGCTAAACGGAAATTCAACATGACCACCAGGACAAATAATGTGTTCTGACTGGCTAAAATTTCAACAATCTTCTTGGCAGAATTCAAATGGTTGATAGAACTGTTATGTTGTCACAATGTTTTGTAGATGGTCCTCTATCAAGTTTATACTTTTCATGCAGACTGGAAATCAAAATAGCTGCCACTGCTGGACAAAGTTAACATAGAATTCAATGGGAAATGTCAAAATAGTTTTTTTTGTCGGAAACCACACTAGAGAATGGAACCAAACTTTCTAGGAATGCATATTGGATTGTTCTCCACACCATTTATACTTTCGGTGCCGTTTAGAAATTTAATATGGCCGCCAGGACGAATTGTAGTCTGATTGGCTAAAATTTCAACAATCGTCCTGTCAGAAACCACATGGTCAATAGAACTGTTATGTTGTTACAATGTGTCTAGATGTAGATGGTCCTCTGTCAAATTTTAACAATTTTCTTTTCAGAAACATTTTTGCCTATCTAGGTGAAATCAGGTAAGCGATACAGGCTCAGGTGAGCCTCTAGTCTTAAATAAAGTTTCTGTTTTTAAAAATGAGAAAACAATATTGTGTTAGTGACTGGAAAGAAGAATTATATATTTTGTGACATTTCCATCATACAAAATTGCTGTTGATTACGAATTTATTTAATGCTTTCATTTTTTTCAACACTGTAACTCAACGAAAAAGAGCAAGGACTTCTCGATTGCCTGTGGTACATTATTGCAAAGAGGATGCTGTTACAAAAAATGGATGTGTAAAAGGTAATGGTATTCTTTTTACAAATATTTGCCCTGAACGTCCATGCGTAATTAAAGTTTTCACGAGGCATACCTTGTAATAAACCACAGAATTTTAAACAAATGTAACCTGGGTGGTCATTTAAGATTTTTTGCAAAACGTATTCAATTGCAGGATCACTCAGCTACATGTACATGTGCTTACCACTAGAGTTTATTTTGAGCACAAGGAGACTCCAAGGTAACAAGTCGTTTCGGCCCTACTACCAGTTCGGCCATAGCTGTTTCAGCCTTAGTTGATATCATATCGTATGGCCCTATACCGAGTCGGCCTTGGTATATGTAATAATGCTATTCATTGTACAAGTTTAATTATATATATTTTAATAATAAATTGAATACCAGATAATTTTAACAAAATAAGATCTTTTTAAAATGTTTTGTACCTTAAACATTTGTTAAATGTGTTTATTTAGTTAGTTAATAATGTAAACATGTATATTAACTATGAACATGATGAGAATGATAATGATTTTAATGTCTTTGATCCACTCAGTCAGCCCATTGCCTATATGATTTCACCAAGTAACTTTATTTTAATATTTGCTTTAAGGTTACACAGGATCCAAGCCTGGCATTATCGAAATACCCTACAGTAATTTAAAGTGATGACTGTATTCTCTTTGAATTACTTAGCAAGAGTTTTTAAACCTGATTCATGTATAAAGATTAAATTTTATTTTTAAATACACAACATGTACTTAAAAAATATCAGAAAATTGTCTCATTATCTTAAGATGTAGTATATTACACACATATTTTTTTAATAAAAATGTTTCATAGGGCCGAATTGACTAAGGCCGAACTGGTTAGGGGCCATATTGACTCGGGACCGAATTGGTTCAGGGCCGAAATGTCTCGAAAGCAACTCCAATAGCCTTTTCACTTAGCTATATACCCCAAATTATTATTAGTTTAAAGAAATCTATGGTTAGAAATGCTCAGTTATCCAATTGTCACAACCAACCAAAATTTCAGGAATTCTTTAGTACTAACTGGTGTTGTGCACATCCTATGTTTGTCTGATCGATGATGAAAGTTGCAGAAAGTGAGACATAGGTTTTGATTTTCTCACTGCAGCAGAGGCCGGGGCGTCAAAAATTGTTAATTTTGTGATTACATGTAGGTCAGTTTATCAACATCTGCTTATCCTAGGACAACCATATTTTGGTGATAGAATTTTCTAGGCATATTGATCTGTGTCATCTGATATGTGTCATGCGACTTTCAGTGATTTTTTTATCTAATGACCTTGTAAATATTGCTTGTACAAAATGTTAAGTTTTTTTAATTAGGTCAGTTTCTCAGCAACTAAATAGGCAAGATCACTCATACCTGGTCCCTGGATTCATTCTGAAGTGTACGTGTCAGCCAGACATATGTTACTTGACCTTGACCCCATTGTCACGGTCCAGTGACTTTGCTTATTTTATGTTAAGTTTTTTTTTTTATTAGGTCAGTTTCTCAGTACCTACATGTACATCCTGCATACTTGGTCCATGCACTCATCCGGAAGTGTATATGTCATCACTTTACTATGGCCTCATTTTCATGGTCCATTAACGTTATTGTTAGCTCACCTGACCTGAAGCTATTGCCGTCCCTTGGAGTTCATTGTCCGTCCGTTATCCATTAACTTTTCACATTTTAATCTTCTCCTCAGAAACCACTGGGTCAATTGAAACCAAACTTTGCAGGAATTATGCATGGATGATCCTCTTGAAAGTTTCGTCATTTCGTGCAGATTGGACATGTAACAGGGCAGCCATGGGGAATTCTTGTTTCTGATAAAGTGAATTATAACAATTTTCTCCTTTGAAACTACAAGGCCAAATGAATTATAACTTTACAAGAGGTCTTTTACAAAGTTTCTTCATTCTGTGCCAGTCCGACATCTAACATGGCCACCATGACAATTTTTGTTTCTGATAGGCTGAATTTTAAAAATCTTTTCCTCCAAAACTACAAGGCCATATGAATTGTAACTTTGTAGGAATGATGTATTGGAGTACCTTTAGAAAGTTCCCCATTTTGTTCCAGTTGGCTAACCTGCTAAAAAAGCCACAATTGCCGCCACCACAGGCCATAGTTTAACATAGGAACCTATGGGAAACATTGAAGATTGTCTTGTCATGCTTGTCAGAAACTACATTTGTACATGGCCAATGCCGGCAATGGAACGATAACTGTAAAAACGTTCCTTGGATGGTCCTCTGTCAAGTTTATTATTTTCATGCCAATCGAAAAATCCAAGATGACCACCACTGCAGCAGGACATAATTTAACATAGGACCTTATGGGAAAAACATTTAAAGATCTTTTTTTAGCTCACCTGACCCAAATGGTCAGGTGAGCTATCGCCATCACTTGGCGTCCATCGTCATCATCGTGGTCATCGTCGTAAACTATTACAAAAATCTTCTCCCCTGAAAACACAGGGCCAGTTGGAACCAAACTTGGTTATAATCATCCTTAGGTGTCTATTTTTAAATTTTATCCGATGTTCCCGCCGACCAACCAACATGGCTGCCATTACTAAAAATAGAGCATGGGGGTGGTAAAATCAACAAAAAATACAATTAAAAAATTCTGAAAAATCCTGTAAAGGGCCAGTTGCTTCCAAACTTTCCGGAAATGATACACAAATGATCCCCTTTTTCCTTTGGTTGATCACCCCAACTGCTATCAAGCATGGCTACCACCGCTACTAAAAATAGAAAATTTGACAAAAAATTCAATAAAAAAATTCTGAAAAATCCGTTAAAGGGCCAATTGCTACCAATCTTTGATACATTTATGATCCTTTTAAGAATTATGGTTGATGACTCCACCTGCCAACAAACATGACCACTACCGTTACTAAAAATAGAAAATTTGACAAAAAATTCAATAGACAAATTCTGAAAAATCCTGTAAAGAGGCAATTGTTACGAAACTTTAGGTTTATGATACATTTATGATCCCCTTTAAGAATTATGGTTGATTACCGAAACTGCCATCAAACATGGCCACCACTTTTACAAAAAAATAGAAAACTTGACAAAACATTCAATAAAAAAATTCTGAAAAATTCTGTAAAGGGCCAATTGCAACCAAACTTTGGGTAAATGATACATTTATAATCTCCCTTAAGAAATGTGGTTGATGACCCCAAATGCCAAGAAACGTGGCCACCACCGTTACTAAAAATTGAAAACTTGACAAAAAATTCAGTAAACAAATTCTGAAAAAAAAATCCTGTAAAGAGCCAATTTCTACCAAACTTTGGGTAAGTGATACATGCAAGTTTATGATCCCCTATAAGAATTATGGTTGATGACCTCAACCAACATCAAGCATGGCTGCCACCTTTACTAAAAATAGAAAATTTGAAATGCGTGTATTTTTCTAGAATCATTGTCTTAAAATCAGATACCAACCTGAAGCCACTAGGAATCCAGGTGAGCCATTCAGGCTCACTCAGGTGAGTGTCTAGTTAGAGACTATTAATTTAAAACTGTTCATGAATTATCAATGGATGATTTTTTGCGAAGTTTGTAATTTTTGACTCAATTGGAAGTCCAAGATGGCTGCCATGGTGGAACATAGTTTAACATAGGACCCAACGGGAAAATGTTTAATGGTCTTCTTCTCAAAAACAAGAGAGATAATTAAACCAAACCTGCTCAGGAATGATGATTAGATGTTCCTCTAACAGGTTTACAACTGTTGTGCCAATTGAAAATCCAAGGTGGCTACTACCGAAGGGCATAGTTTAACACACATTTTTGTAGAACTGTATGGGAAAATATTCAAGAGCTTCTTCTCAGAAACAAAAAAAAACAATTGAAGCAAAAACTCTTCATGAATGTTCCTTGGATGGCCTTCTACCAAATGTGTAATCTTCATGCCAATTGAAAATTCAGGATGGCTGACATTGTGGGACATGGTTTAACATTATGAAAAAGTATTCAGTAGTATATGTATGTTCTCAGAGACAAGAGAGATAATTAAACCAAAATGTTTTACAAATGATCACTGGATACATGTAGTTCTTTATCAAAGTGTAATTTCTGTGCTGATTAGAAATCCAGGATGGCTGCCGCTGTGGGATATAGTTTGTAACATGTATGTAGACCCTTTTGGAAAACATTTAGAGATTTTCTTTTAAGGAACGAGAGAAACCAAAGCTGTTCATGATTGACTGATTATTGTCTCAAATTTTAGGATCATATATTTTTCATGGGGCTGCTCAAGACATTTTGATTGGGAGGCATATTTTTTAGTTTCAGATAATACATTTGTTGTAGATAAATTTATAACCAGGTGAGGGGCAGGTGAACTGCTAGGTTTGTGGTTTGGTCAGTTTCTTACTAACTACATTGTACAAATGACAGCTCACCCATACTAGGTATACAAGCACTCATCCAGAAGTGTATATGTCAGCCAGGCACCTGTCACCTGACTGTGACCTCATTTTCATGGTCCATTAACTTTTGTTATCCCCTCGCCAATGCATCTGTCATCGTCGTAAACTTTTTAAAAAATCTTCTCCTCTGAAACCTCTGGACCAGTTAGAACCAAGGTTGGTCTGAATCATCCCTGGGATGTCTGCTTTCAGAATTATATCGGATGACCCTGCCCACCATCCAATATGACTGCTGTTACTATAAATATAACATAGGGGTAAAACTTACTTTGAGATCTTCTCCTCTGAAAATAGCAGGCCAATTTGGGCCAAACTTTGGTGATCCCATTTCAAACTTGTCTCTGATGACCTAGGTCGCCAAACATTTCTAGAAATAGAAAATTAAAGCAAAAAACAAAAAAACAGTTAAAATTATCTCATCAGAAACTATAGCGCCAGTTGAAACCAAAATAAGCAGGAATGATCCTTGGGTGACCTTCAAAAACATGTCTGTTGACCCTACCCACCGACCAAGATGGCCGCTGTTACTGAAAATAGAACTAAGTGTAAACATAGGGTTATGACATATCAAAAGACTGGAAATTAACAGTAGAATGCAAAATTGCTGAAATTAGATTATTTCAACCTTAGCATAACCATATTTTCCCCCAAATCACCACCGTTACTAAAAGCAAGAAAAAGATGCTGAAAAATTACTTAAAAACTGACTCCTTAGAAACTATAATGCCATTTGAAACCAAAGTACAAACCAATAGAGGCAGGAATGGTCCTTGGGTGTCCTTCTTCCAGAATTCTGTATGATGATCCCGCCAAGGTACCCACCGGCCAAAGATGGTTCCAATTATTAAAAACAGAACTAGATGCAAACATAGGCTTGTGACATATCATAAGACTCGAAACTAACATTAAACCACTTTAACATATTTTATTCTGAAACAACTCGGCCAACTGGAACTAGATCTTGAAAGAATATTCCTTTGGTGATTCTCTGACGGAATTATGTCTGACAATCTTGTCCCCTAACCAAGATGGCAAATTGTTTGAAAGATTTTAATCAGAAATCAGGATGGCTGCCAATTAATGTAACATACCTATATTTAAACAGGTGAATGATTACAGGCTCCATGGAGCCTCAGGTCTTTTTTTCTGATCATTTTTGAAATCACTTTAAAAAAAATAATCCAACCTGGATGTTAGTGAAAATAAAATAATCTGGCTCTTAAAAGATTGAAAATAAATATTCTTGCTGAGGCAAAATCTTCCGGGGATGTCAAATGGTCATCGCCTTATCTCAAAAGGATGTAATACACCATACAGTGTAACCTAAGCTTTGCAAAATAATTTCAATACAGTGGTTGGTAAAATATGCAAATAAGTGAAGGTTGTTGGTTGTGGTTCTGAAAATTTATAAAATTTTCTACAACATTGAAATTTAATAGACTGCAAACAGATGACAGTCAACCTAATAGTTTTTCTCTGTTGTTTCAAGATGTACTCTCTGACACTTGATATTTGTTAAAGTATTCGATATGATAATGAATCACTGGTATCAAAACAAGTAAGCCTGTATGGTAAATGTGAAATTTAATCTATCACACCAAAGATGTATGATATTCTACTCTCACACTAAATTATCAAAGGAACGTTCAACATGTTCAAGAATAGTTTTGTGGGACATCTGGTTTTGATATGTAGGTTTGGCAACAATCACTTGTTAATTGCATGATCAGCATTACCCTAGAATTTCAAAGATAACAGAACCTTAATATAAAACCACATAAATTTTGACACTGCTTAATCCCAGCACTATATAAATTTAATTTTAGTACTGTGGTTTTTACCTGTGATGGCATAAAAATATAATCTGAAACTTTAAAACAACTCAGAAATAACATTTAATTTGAAAAAGTCAAATTCCTACATTTATCAACACTAATTATCCTACAACCTCCAGTGTGACATAACAATTAAAACTGCACTTTTAGCCATTTAACTTGAAATATGAAAAACGTTTTGTCGCTACATTTTTTATCCTAGTTTGTCATAGTTCTGTAATAATCTGATGACTTAAAACTGACAAAAAAAAAACATACAAACATGTCAATCAGATTGCACATCCCCTCAAAACGAAATACTTTCCGTCCCCAAGGGGTGGTTCAAACATTCTCAACCCAGTGGCCATGTTGCCATATATATTGTGAGTTGGGATTCAAGTTTCAGCTTCAAAGTGGTCTGCAATATTTCACTATTTACATGATTTATTGGATATCGCGAAATGCATTTTTGCCCACAATTCTGTCCTAAAAGTACGTATCAAAATTCTGAAAAATTCAGCATGTAGATTTTAATAGTGTTACTACTGTACTAACTTTCAAATTTCTATCTCCAATAGTGTAAGAGGAGTTCTTGGACAATTAATTGTACGACATTGGCGTTATCGTTGTCTGTCTGTAGACACATTAGTTTCCATGCTATAACCTTAGTTCTAGTTGGCCAATCCTTTTAAAATTTCAACACAATGATGCTTTGTACAAATTAAGGGTTGGGATTGAAAATGGGGAATCCAACCCCTACGGTTTCAGAATGAGAGACCAAAAAGGGGTAAAAATGGGATTTTCGTACATGTATTTTTGAATGTGGATTGCTCATTTTTCGTCCGAAGTTGATGCGTTTTTTTTCATTCAGTTCCTAATAGAAATACCTTTCTTTAGTATGCCAATGGATTTTTCATAACTTTTGCCCTTTCCGAGATAAAGAGGATCAAACAGTGACAATTTTCAAATTCGTAACTATTTTATTTTCCATCCAGTTTTGATCGACTCTTTTTTTTAAAACTTTCATCTTTGTGAGTGCTTAAAGGAAAAGTTGCAACAGATTTTTGCTATCTTTTATAGTTTTTGAGAGAAAAGAGGTTAAAATTGCAAAATTTTACCACTTTGCTAGGCACATTGTATACAGAATTTTTGTTTTTCATCCAATTGAGATGCTGTTTTTTCATTGTGTTGCTCTTGAAGAGAGCTTTCCACAGTACATTTGTATGTCATCAGATTTTCTCTGTCTCTTATGGTTTCTGAGATAAATGGGTCAAATGTCATCACTGGGCCAAATTTTGCCTTTTTAGCTCACCTGGTCCAAAGGATCAAGTGAGCTGTTGCCATCACTTGTTGTCCGTCCGTCCGTCCATCGTCTTTAACTTTTCAAAAATCTTCTCCTCTGAAACCACTGGGCCAATTGGAACCAAACTTAGCCAGAATAATTCTTAGGGTGTCTAGTTTCAAATTATATCCAGTGTTCCTGCCGACCTACCAACATGGCCGATATTACTAAACATAGAACATAGGGTAAAATCAACAAAAAATTCTGAAAGATCCTGTAAAGGGTCAGTTGCTACCAAACTTTGGTTAAATGATACTTTAATGATCCTTTTTAAGAATTATGGTTGATGACCCCAACCGCCATCAAACATGGCCACCACCGTTAGTAAAAATAGAAAATTTGACTAAAATTCAATTAAAAAAAATTCTAAAGGGTCAGTTGCTATGAAACTTTGGGTAAATGATACCTTTATGATCCCCTTTAAGAATTGTGGTTGATGACCCCAACTGCCAACAAACATGGCTGTCACCATTACTAAAAATAGAAAATTTGACAAAAAATTCAACAACAAATTCTGAAAAATCCTGTAAAGGGCCAATTGCTACCAAACTTTTGGTAAATGATACATTTATGATCCCCTTTAAGAATTATGGTTGATAACCCCAACCAACATCAAACATGGCTGCCACCTTTACCAAAAATAGAAAATTTGGACAATAAATTCAATTAAAAAATTCTGAAAAATCCTGTACAAGGCCAATTGCTATGAAATTTTGAGTAAATGATACATTTATGATCCCCTTTAAGAATTATGGTTGATGATCCCAACCACCAATAAACATGGCTGCCACCATTACTAAAAATAGACAATAGAAAATTTGAAATATTGTTCTAGAATCATTGTGTCAAATCAAATACTAACCTGAACTCACAGGTAAGCCTCTAGTTATACTTATTATTAAATGTTGCCATGAAATGTTTTCTTTTTTTCAGTTTCCACAACTATACCACGTTTTATAAATGGAGGAAGATTTCCGAAGGAAAATTCGTAGAAATAAACAGATACTGCACTGTGAAAATGGGATTTAGATCCGAAACACAATCATAAACCCGTTTTTGTGACCACATTTTTACACATTTAGACCTAAATGTGTTTAGTTGACGATCAGATTCTAAACATGCTTAGGGTGTAAACATATTAGAGTCTAACATGTTCATTTCCTAAACATGTTTAGCTTTGTGGGCATTCTGAATATTTGAGGCATTTTAATAACTAACTTTTGTTTTTAATTCATGCACCTCCTCATATAATGCAGGACTAATTTCTACCCTAAACAGTAACACTTCTGTTAAAATGCTATAACTGCAATTGACGATATATGTAATTTGTTTTTATATTGAAATGAGCGACATTAATGCTCACAAGTTTATTATATACATAAAGGTAAAGTTTAATTTTCAAAAACAGTACAATTTTTGTTTCAGTGAAAGAAGAACATTATTCAGTAACAGTGATTTTGAACGTTGCATTCCATAAATTATATTTTGTCAGTTTTTTAATTGTAAATTCAATAAAGGCAAAATAATTATGGGGCATAACTCTGTTTTATCACCTAAATACCAAAGTGTCCAAACATGTTTAGAATCTTAAAATGTTTAGAGGCTAAACACGTCTACAACCTAAACATGTCTAGAAGTTTAGCTTTCGAATAATTTATAGGTCTACTAATTTTGCAGTCTGGAGACCTCTTGAACTGCAGAATATATAACTGGTATGAAAGACTGTTCATAAACGGGATAC
>JAOXYI010034224.1:0-13176 GCA_028566495.1 Lithophaga antillarum
CCTGTCTAAACCAAAGCCTGAATAAACTGAAAACCTGTCTAAACTGAACCAACACTTCAGGCCTCAGTTAATACATTTTATGTAAATCAGACCTGTGTAAACCAAATACCTGACTAAAGTGAACAAAATTGTCAATCCCATGGGTGTTCGCTTTAGACAGGTTTTAATGTAATACAAAAATGGTACAATGTTTATACAGAACATGTGATCAAGATTACAGAAAAATAAAAATTATATATATATTACATATTCAATTCACACTAATGCTAATTTTGTATACATGTAGAAATCCATGGACAAAGCAGTTCCCAAAATGTCTGAAAAGATCTTTATAACATTATTTTATATGCTGGACTGATTTTTAATAATGAAAAGTTGTTTTTTTTTAATGACTAACATAGATCTCTCTTGGCGTCACCAGACTCTTGGTCTCCTTCCTGGGTTAATGTATGCCATTAAAGCATATGCTGTACTCTGGACAATTGATCAGAGGCATTCTGGGTTAAAGGTATTGTACAGTGTTGATAAATTCTGATGGAATGTCACGGATTTCTGAGTTGGCAAAGTGTGTTTCTTCTCCTGTAATGTAAAAACATAAAAGTCATACTGAATAAGATTACAACTGTTGATTTATTGTTTTCTAAACTTACCTCTTCTTTTTATGATAAGACATAAGGTTCTGATTTTAGAATAGGGGTAAGAATTTAAGCTCAATCCAGGCAATTTCCATAGCACATGAAATCCACCATTCTTTCACCTCTGTTTTATAAAAGATAGTTATATTTTTGGTTGAAAGGGTTAAATGAGACATAATTCATTTCTAAATAATCTTGTATTTTTAATAATTTTTAATAATCCCTTGAGATATGCCATGACTGAACAGTGAAAAGAGGATGTGTGAATGATTGCCAAGAGACAACCATGCTTGTTTTCCATTATTTGGTTTGCATCGTTTGTACCAATTAAATTCGAAATGGAACACAAACCCCCTGGTTTGGATCAAGTAATTGGTATGTTTTGATGGACCAGACAAACCTACAGTAGTCTGACAGAAAGTGGTTCCAACCATATAATGGAAAGAGCCTAATCTATAAAATTTTACTATAAATGAACAGGATAAGCACTACATAAATGTGAATACCTTATCTCTTCTGTTCCTACATTTGGTTGAACAGAGTCAGACTGTTCTGTTGACTGAGTGACAAGGCATATGCTGATTTACCCAGTTGGAATTTTTCACCAAAATTAGCAATTTCTGGAGCTCTACTGCATAAATACTCAAAGGCCTTGGTAATACAACTCTGGGCATCCTGAAAAATACAATGAAATATTTATTAAATATTTATATGAAAGTGGTTAATATTCATATTGTATATTCATGGCAGACTTTTTATGACGTTATGGTACAAAATTATTTCTTAAGTATTGTAGCTGATAATAAAGTCTAGGAGAACTTGATCTTCTTATCAACTCATTTAGTGCTTTTAGCTAGTTGTCAGTTAACTTCGAGCATTCTGAGAATGGCACTTTTACGTCCTTGTTTTCTTCTGTTTATTGTTTTGTCTCTAGTCCATAGTGCCAGACTTATTGAATTAAGCACATTTGTTTACCACTGACCCAGGATTAAGGGGGAGGGTTGAAGCCTCATAAACCGGTTTAAGCCCACCACATTATATATATGCCTGTCCTAAGTCAGGAGCCTGTAACTCAGTGGTTGTCTTCGTCGCTTTTTATTCCTTGTTTCAATTGGAATTAGTGTTGAATTTGGATAACTGGTGGATACGGTTGAATTTCAAACACTTTGTTTAGCTGGGGCCATTTAGAGCTTGAGGTATGGCGTGGACCTTGGTCCACCCGTTGAAGGTCATGGCAGCCATGTTTTATGACGCCCAGGAAAACCAAACATTAATTTTATAGGGGACCATTCTAGGACCATCCCACCAAAGTTTGATTCAAATTGGCCTAGCAGTTTCTGAGAGTTGATGAAAATGTGAAAAGCGTTTGACGACAACGACAACGTACACAAAGTGATAACAATAGCTCATATGGCTCTTTGGGCCAGGTGAGCTAAAAATGACTGTAAAAAATAGAATAGATGCTTTCATACAAAGTTTAAATTATGGTGCTAAACCCAATAATAAACCTGTAAGATGCAAAAAGGGTGAACAAAAATCTGTACACACAAATGGTAAAAGTATATCGGGTAAATATCAACAAAGTTATTGGTTTAAAAGTGAACTGCAGATGTCATCATCATGCCAAATGAATGCAAACTTTTTGCAGTCTTTTAAAAACAGAAAAGCAGTAAAATGTATTAGAAGAAGGCATGAGATATGTTCCGTAATATCAAATAAGTACTGGATAAGAAATGTGACCTAGTCTTTGGAAACATCCATCCTAATATGGGTGGGTAGGACCTTTTTCGGGACTCCAGGATGGGGATCTTTTAAGCTCGGGAATTCGGGATTGGCCCTTTCGGGATCCAGGAATTCCTATTTAAAATTTCAGGAAGTCAGGGGTTTATTTTCGGGACTTTGGGATTTCAAGTTTTTTAGTTCGGGATTTCGTGATCAGACCCCCTCCTACCCCCACCCCTAATATGTCCATGTGAAAATGCTTGCTGAAATAAAAGATGTTGATCTGTGAGGAAAATCAAATAGGAGGTGCAATAATATACTCATATATAAAGAATCTATGAATTTGGTTGAATTGTGTCCGAGGGCTAACCAAGAGGAGCGGTCTGATGACAAAGACCTGCTGGCAATGTATGATGTGTTTCCTGGATCCCTGTCATATACATGTACAACAGGCAACACAAACAAATTTGCAAGACCTTAGCAACTGTTAAAAAAATTCAATGTATATCTAGTTAAAAGTTTACAGTGGTCTTACCATTTTTAGTTTTTTCTGGGCCGCTTTTTCATTTCTGGGTATATGTAGCTTCCTTTCCTGTTCTAATAAAACATGACAAAACAATTAAAATACATTACAATATTGGTTCATCTCTATATTTGCCCCATTAAACATCTGAAAATTAAGAAATCAGTTTAAGCAAACTGTGGCGACCTCGCTTATTGTTGATAGTACTTTTTGGATCCTAAGCCTAGGTGTCCTCTTCGAATTTTTTGTTTTAGTCTATTATTATTATTTATTATTTTTTGTCCTGGCTAAGTTTATTCAAGTGAAGGCTTTTATGGCCAGAGTTTAGTATGATTATTTACACAAGTAAATTTCTTTTGAACATAGCTCAGTTGTTAGTGCACTTGCCTGTAGATTAATTGATCTGGTTTAAGCTCGCTATTAAATAACTAATTTTCAATTAATTTAAAATATAAGAATTCTATGTTTTATCATAAATTATGAAGAATAAAAAAATTATATATATAGGTAAGAAGTCCATTTCTTTTTCTTTATTCTAATCTAAATGACTGAATATGTTGGTTGCTATGGCTGCCATGTGGAAATAATCACTGGTGAAAATATTACAGAATTGTTCCCCCCAAAATTAGCTTTCCAATGACTCCCAGATAATTATGCCATAAAAATTGGCTGCATCACAAAACCGTAGTAGTTGAGTATCGCCCCAAATACAGTAAAACCCCTATAAAACTGAGGTGCTTCGCCAGCGCAGCATGATACGACCGCAGCATATTGAACAAAATCAAAAGTTAAAATCTAGTGTGGACACAGTATTATGATGGACATAGAAATGTGCTGGACACAATATGCTGAATAAAGCAATCCATCCTTGCCAAAAACAAAGAATTTATGAAGCTTTTTTTGGCCCCCTTTGACCTCATTTATTGCCAATACTGTAAAAGATAGAGTAACCTGTTGATACTGTAGTAAAAGCTCTCATGGAAGCGAACCCAATGAAAAAAACCCTATCAAAATCCGATAAAATATAAAAATTTCAAGTACCTAGCAAAATCGCAAATTTTGGTCCCTTTGACCCCGATTGTCTAAAAAAACGGTAATTTTTATGGAAAATGTTAGAAGTAACTTTTGTTGCATTTTAACAAGGAATCATTTACACAAACCCCATCAAAATGGGATGAGAAATAAAAGTTTTCCAAAATTTGCGAAATTCATTTTTTTGGCCTCTTTGACCCAATTTATCTCGAAAACCGTAAGAGATAGGAACTGAGGTGCTTCGCCAGTGCACCATGATGACACCGCAGCATGTTAAACATGACATGGTTGATAAAATCAAAAGCTAAAATCAGTGTGGACACAGTAATATGATGGACAAAATAACATGCTTGACACAATAATATGCTGAATTAATCAATCCATCCTTGCCACAATCAAATAATTTACGAAATGTATTTTTTTTGCCCACTTTGAACTCATTTATCTTGAAAAACGTAAAAAGATGAAGAAAATATAATTTCACTGAAGTGAAAACTCTCATTGAAGTGAACCCAATAAAAACTAGAGGCTCACGTGAGCCTGTATCACTCACCTGACTTGAATAAGCTGACTTAAGATAGTCTGCTTCTACTGAATACCTCTTACTGTTCAAATTCGATTCCATTCTAGCTTAAAATGAAGTGGTTTTGTCCAATTTGTCCTGGTGGTGTCAGAGAATATTTTTACATATATTTCACAAACGGTCCTATGCTAAACTATGATGGATATTTTGGATGCATGTCAGGGTAACAGGATACAATTTTGAAGATTTTTGTACTATTTCTAATAGAGTACTATGTTTAACCAAGTTCGGCACCTGGCGGCCATATTGGATGACAGATCAGCACCAAAGTAACAACACTTGGTCAGTACCTTGGAAGGAACATTCATGCTATGTTTGGCTTTAATCCATTCAGCTTTTCTCTAGAAGAAGATTTTTGCATGAATTTCCTATAGAGTCATATGCTAAACTAAGTCCGGCCCCTGGCAGCCATGTTGGATGACGGATCAGCACCAAAGTATCAACACTTGGTCAGCACCTCAAAAGAAACATTCATGGCATGTTTGGTTTCAATCCATTCAGCTGTTCTCTAGAAGAAGATTATTGTATGAAATTTCCCATAGAGTCCTATGATAAACTAAGTCTGGCCCCCTGGCGGCCATGTTGGACGATGGATCGTCACCAAAGTAACAATACTTGGTCAGCACCTTAAAAGGAACATTCATGCCAAGTTTGGTTTCAATCCATTCAGCGGTTCTCTAGAAGATTTTTGTACGGATTTCCCATAGAGTCAATCCATTCAGCAGTTCCATAAAAGAAGTTTTTTTGTACAAATTTCCCATAGAGTCTTATGTTAAACTAATTCCAACCAAAGTTACAACACTTGGTCAGCACCTTGCAAAGAACATTCATGTCAAGTTTTGTTTCAATCCATTCAGTGGTTCTCTAGAAGAAAATGTTTGTATGAATTTCCCATGGAGTCCTATGCTAAACTAAGTCTGGCCCCCTGGCGGCCATGTTGGATGACGGATCAGCACCAAAGTAACAACACTTGGTCAGCACCTTGTAAGGAACGTTCATGCCATGTTTGGTTTCAATCCAATCAGCAGTTCAATAGACGAAGTTTTTTGTATAAATTTCCCATAGAGTCCTATGTTAAACTAAGTCCGCCCCCCTGGCGGCCATGTTGGATGATGGTATCAGCACCAAAGTAACAACATTTTGTCAGCACCTTGCAAGGAACATTCATGCCAAGTTTTGTTTCAATCCATTCAGCAGTTCTCTAGAAGAAGATTTTTGTATGAATTTCCAATGGAGTCCTATGCTAATCTAAGTCCAGCCCCTTAGCGGCCATATTGGATGACTGATCGGCACCAAAGTAACAACACTTAGTCAGCACCTTGTAAGGAACATTCATGCCATGTTTGGCTTCAATCCATTCAGCAGTTCAACAGAAGAAGTTTTTTGTACAAATTTCCCATAAAGTCCTATGTTAAACTATGTCCAGGCGACCTGGCGGCCATGTTGGATGACGCATCTGCACCACAGTAACAATATTTGGTCAGCACCTTGCAAGGAACATTCATGCCAAGTTTGGGTTCAATCCATTCAGCGGTTCTCTAGAAAAAGATTTTTGTATGAATTTCCTATCGAGTCCTGTAACAACACTTGGTAAGCACCTCATAAGGAACATCTGTGTCATTTGGATGAGTGGTTCTCAAGAAGAAGATCGTCAAAGTTTCGACCAATCAGGGCCCTGGCGGCCATGTCTGATGGCCACTGGGCACCAAAGTAAGGCCATTTCAAGTTAATGTGTAGATTTTCATCCCCGCCTGCCCCTCTGAAATCGGCCCGCCCGTAATTTTTTTATTTTTCAAATTATTGATTTCCAGATATTTGTCGTGTCCGTGTCGGAAAACCGATCCCGGGAAAAATATTTTTCAAGCAATATTTCCAGTCAAAATATTTGGAAAGTTTCGTAATTTTTAAGGGTATGGAACAAGCATTAGTGACGAAAAAACATTAATGGATGTGTACAGTCATATATATATGTGGAGAAATTGATCATAAGCCATCGCAGAATGAATTAAACAACACACCGATTGCTGCTCACATCGGCAACAAAAAACACGACTTGTGCATGGAGAATAAAATTTCAAAAAATAAAAAATAAAATCCTCCCTCCCGCCCGCCCAATATTTTTTTGTCAAGGTGGATGAAAATCTATACATTAATTTGAATTGGCCTAACAACACATGGTCAGGATCTCACAAGAAACATCACTGCCATGTTTGGTTTCAATCTACTCAGCGGTTCTTAAGAAGAAGATCAAAATGTGAAAAGCTAATGACTTTGGGTCAGGTGAGCTAAAAACCCATCGAAATGCGAAAAAAATAAAAATTTCACATACCCAGCAAAATCACAAATTTCGGCCCCTTTGACCCCTTTTATCTCAAAAACAGTAAATTTAATGAAAAAAATGCTTGTAATTTTTGTTGCATTTTTCACAAGGAATCATTTAAAATAAACCCCATCAAAATCTGATGAGAAATAAAAATGTTTCAAAAATTGCAAAATTCATTTTTTGGTCCCCTTTGACCTCATTTATCTTGAAAACCGTAAGAGATAGACAAATTCTGTTGACACTGGTGAGAAAGCTCTCAATGAGATGAACATAATGAAAAATAAAAGAAGAAGTTGTCCATGGGACACGGATGCCCCCGCTCGCAACAAATTCCTGGACTTATTTTCTACTTAAGAAAGGTATAACCATAAATTTTATAATTTTGTACTTCATAAAGGGACATAACTCCAGAACGTCATAAGTAAAATCAATCAAAATCGAGCTTAACCTGCACTTAGCGGTTCTTTACAACATATCCAAATTTGGTTTTATTTGGTTGGGTCACTTTCAAGTTAATGATCGGAAACCATTAATTCGACAATTTTGTACTTCATAAAGGGACATAACTCAGGAGCGTCAAAAGTGAAATCGGTCAAAATCGAACTTAACCTGCCTTTAATGGTCGTGGTTCTTAACAACATATCCAAATTTGGTTCGATTTTGTTGAGTCACTCTTAAGTTCTTGAGTGGAAACCATAACTTTTACTATTTCGTACTTCATAAAGGGAAGTAACTCAGGAATCTCAAAAGTGAAATAGGTCAAAATCGAACTTGTGCTGCCTTTAGTGGTTCCTAACAACATATTCAAATTTCAAAACATTTGACCAAAGCTAACTTAAGTTACTGAATGGAAACCAAAATGGGACGGACGGACCTAAAGACGGAAGGACGGACGGAAAGACGGACAGACAAGGGTAAAATTTAATGACCCGTCGCCTTAAGGTGGGGACATAAAAAGAAAAATGTGTCCATGGGACACGGATGTCCCGCTCGCAACAAATTCCTGGATTTATTTTCTACTTAAGAAAGGTATAACCATAAATTTACAATTTTGTATTTCATAAGGGACATAACTCCAGAACGTCATAAGTAAAATCAGTCAAAATTGAACTTAACCTGCCCTTAGTGGTTCTTTACAACATATCCAAATTTGGTTTAATTTGGTTGAGTCACTTTCAAGTTATTGATCGGAAACCATTAATTCGACAATTTCGTACTTCATAAAAGGACACAACTCAGGAACGTCAAAAGTGAAATCAGTCAAAATCAAACTTAACCTGCCTTTAGTTGTTGTGGTTCTTAACAACATATCCAAACTTGGTTCGATTTGGTTGAGTCACTCTTAAGTTATTGAACTGAAACCATAAATTTTTCAATTTCGTACTTCATAAAGGGAAGTAACTCAGGAATCTCAAAAGTGAAATATGTCAAAATCGAACTTAACCTGCCTTTAGTGGTTCTTAACAACATATCCAAATTTGGTTCGATTTGGTTGACGCACTGTTAAGTTATTGAACGGAAACCATAAATTTTACAATTTCATACTTCACAAAGGAAGGTAACTCCAGAACGTCAAAAGTGAAATTGGTCAAAATCGAACTTGACCTGCCTTTAGTGGTTCCTAACAACATATCCAAATTTCAAAACATTTGACCAAAGCTAACTTTAGTTATTGAACGGAAACCAAAATTTAACAGACGGACGGAAAGACGGACAGACAAGGGTAAAACTTAATGCCCCCTCGCCTTACGGCGGGGGCATAAAAAAACATTGAAATCTGATGAAATATAAATATTTCACATACTCAGCAAAATCGCAAATTTCGGCACCTTTGACCCATCAAAATCTGACAAGAAATAAAAAAGTTTTGAAAATTAGGGCGTGGCCTTTTTTCAGTCCCCCGTACCTCAAAAATGGTAAGTCCTACGTCATGACACATATAGTTCATTCTATTTGGTATCTCTTTAGGAATAAAAAGAAAGAAACCCCATCAAAATCGGATAAGAAATGGCTTAATTATATGAAAAACCCTTTTTGGCCCCTACCCCCACCCCACAACGGTAGGGGACAGACTCCCCAAAATCAATACCAACCTTCATTTAGTACTAAGGATCAATGTCTCAAATTATGAAAAGGATCTGTCAATTAGAGCGAAAGTTATGGCAAAGACACCAACCTATCTACAGAACACATGAAGGATAACAACGACAACGACGACAGCATCATAACATTATACGACCACAATACATTGCAGTCGTATAAAAACAACAATATGGAATTATGTCAAAGATACAACATCCCATCTCCAAATGAAAGACCAAAACTAAATATCTAGTGGTTGCCACAGGATCTCCAATGCAGTGGGACTCTACATCATGTAGCAAGCTCTAAATAGCCACGATAAAAAGTAAATGGATAAATCGGCAGACACAACGTTACATCTAATCATCAGAAGTGGTAGAAAAACTTAAGTATATAATAAGACACTACACCCATAAAATTCTGACTTGGGACAGGCACAAATAATTTGTGTTGGGGTTAAACTAGTTTTGTTGGCTCCAAAGCCTCCCCCTATTTTTTATTGTCAAAGGCAAAACAAAAATACAAAAATACGCACAGTAAAATTCACTCAGAAAGCATCCCATCCACAAGAAAAACACCTAGATGAAAATTAAACAGTAACATCAAAGACCTCTACTATAAGAGACCACCCTCTTTTGGAAGACCGTAATATACAATACTGAATGACCAGTATTACAGATACTGGAATTCTAGTATTGTTTGCATGGAATACTGGAATACTAGTATTCTAAAAATTAAGAATATTGGAAAGCTAGTATTTTTAGTTAACAATACTAGATGACCAGTATTACTAATACAGGTTTTGCAGTATTGTGATCCATAATACTGTAAACCAATAAATTTTTGCGCCTACAAACTTTCAAAGTTTTCTGTCATCAGACATATTCACAGAGATAAACTTTCATGCATCCGCATTACCCAGAAATTAAATTACTGTATATTATAAAGAAAAAAAGCATATCTGCAGATATAAACCTTCGTGAATTTATTTTTGCTGCAAAAGCACGAAGGTTTGTATATAGCGAAAATTTCTTGGTTTACAGTATTTTTAACCCTGAAGTGAGTTAGATAATTGTTGATCAGAAATTTAGCATTAGCTTTTTGCATATGTTCATTTGAATTTGCTTGTGCATATGTATTTTTATACGGATTAATGTGTTTATAGGAATAGTTTAAATTCTGTATGATTTTGTTCATCAGATTTTAGGGATTCTAATACTATCGATAACTAGTATAAAACAATTAGTAATAAAAAGCCATATAGTGCATCAAATCTGTCAGCAAATCCTGCATTACTTTCATCTGACACCAATCTTGTATCAGCTTGAGTTCTATGTTTTTTTTACATTTCAGTAAGCTTGATGGATTAGGAAAAGAAAAACTATGTCTGAATTTTAATTGCAGTAAGAGAATATTAGTATCTGAGGGGAAAACTTGGTATAATACTGGAGGTCCAGTATCAAGAATATTCCAGTATTCTTTTCAAACTTAATACTAGCTTTCCAGTATTAGTAGTATTCTGAAAAAAAAAAAATCTGTATAATACTGGTATTCCAGTATGTTATACTAGAATTCCAATCTGTAATACTGGTTTCCAAGTATTTTGTAAGATGAAGTTTATTCACACTAGTAGTTCAAATAATAAAAACCAAATACTACTTTTCCAGTATTGTATCAGAAAAATACCGGAAAACTAGTATTGGAGACATTAACTTTACTATTACCAAAAAAAACCCCAATCATTTCTCAAAAGCTGTTTTTCTCAAAATAAGGTCCGATAAGGGCCCTTTTCAACTGATGCTTCTCAAATAGTCGGTAGTCAAAATATGGGATTATCAGAAAAAAGTCAAGTCCTAAAGAGATATCATTTGACAGAGAAATCTGCTTCTCATTTTAATTCATGTATCACTTGTCTTATATTTATTTTATACATAGTGGCAAGGCAATGAGTCACACTTTCACAGAATAATGTCACAAAAGAAAGTATTTTTTCCCTACATATGATTGCAATTAATGGACTTCCATGTTTATTTCAGCTTATTGTAAAATCTTCTAGACTTTAACAAAGAACTACAGATGTAATTATCCACAGCTGCAGGTCTCTGCATGGGAAAAACATGCAAACTTTTCTTACCTTACGGCGATCCTGTCTGAGAAAGTAACGTTTTTTCTGTAAAAAAAAGTCCTAAATGTTAAGACATGTGTAGTATACTGACAGGTATTTCACTCCATTCACCCCAAATTAAACAAGGAATGACTTGTTCCATAAAAACAGTTTTGAAGGGAAAAACAACTCAAATTTGTGTCATGCATCAAAATGTTTATGTATACTTAGAGAGAAAAGAATTTATCTGAAACTTTCTTAAAATTTGCAGAAATGCCAAATGTCGATGAATACCTGAGAGGTATAAAATGTTCCAAGGCATCTATGGTAAGGAATATGTATAAGAAATAGTTCTCATACAAATGATTACAAAGATCATTACAGAATTAAACCACTCCTAAATACTGTCAATCAAAAATGCTTGTGCCATCAATTGTAAACTTAAACTGTGGTGCTACTGCAGCATGTGAAACATGACACAGCTGAAATAAATGACACTATAATCAAGTGTAGACACTGATGGTTTTATTGATTGTGGCTTAATGCCATGTCGGCAATTTTGCATCCAAATCGTGGTGAGTGTAGACACTGTAATGTGATTGACTTGGTTATGTGCTATTTTCAAAATCTGCAAAATACATTTTGGCCTTTTTTGGCCCTGTTTATCTCAAGAAAGGTAGAGAAAATCCATTTACACCATATTGAAAGCTCAGAAACAGACGAATTAATTTCTTACTACTAAACCTTTCAAATTTTACATTATTACAAAAAATTTGCAATGAAAATTTTTTTTAAAACTGAGAATAACATGTGTTTCTGTCATAAAGGGTAAAAAATCCAGGAAGTAAATCAGCACCAAAGTATATATGTACATTAACACTGAATTTCGTAGGTCACAATTTTTTCATATTCCTTGAAAAAGATTATTAGGGAACTAAGTCATTCTAGTGTCTGTGGAGTTCATTCATTGCATTACTAACTCAGGCTGATCAATAAACTGAAAGAAGTACATTTGGAAACTCTCTGCAAATATCATGGACAAAAATAGACTCACTGCATGATTATCATGGATGAGTGACAAGCTGTACATTTTATTATCCTACTGATTTGTTTTCTTTCTGTATTGAAGAAAATGATACAAAATGTATCATGAATCAGATTTTAACACACTTGACAGAATGAAAATAAATCAGGTTGGACAAAATTATTTTTAAGATCACTTGCCCAATCGGGCAAGCAGTTGAAAAGTTCTACTTGTCAGACAGAGAAAATACTTGGCCGGAGCTTCGGGCAAGTGGGTTAGGGCAAAGACTGTTGGAGCATGTTTCATTGCATATTTACAAGGAATCAATCCCATAAAAATCTGATGAAAAATGCACATTTTTCAAAATCTGCAAAATGCATTTGTTGACAGTCTACCAACAAAGAGCTCTTAAAGAGATGGATCAGTTGAAGAAATCCAAAGAAATCCGATAAGAAATAAAATTTTTAAATGTCCTGCAAATTGGTTAACTTTGCTCCCCTTTGATCTTTAAAATGGATTATGATCACAGCAAAAAGTCGGTAGAACCGACAGATGCTCCCCGCAACCACATTACATGTAACCATATTTGGTATCATTTTGTACTTCCAACAGATATTACTCCTAAATAATAATACGTGTTAATCTCAAAAATCAAAATGAACTGTATTTTAAGGTAAGCAATCAAGAAGTTCCTAAAAAAGAAACGAAAAAAAACTAAAAAAAACCCCAAATTAATAACAATTTTTTATATTTTTTCAAGGAGCATAACCCTTCAACAGTAATTGGCATAACAATAACATTATGACCTTACCTGTATGAAGAAATTCATTTTAAAGCAATCTATGTTATCATCCAGAAAGCATTTATTCAGCAATTTTCCAGGGGCATAACTCCTGAACCGCATAACCACGAAATTCGAGCTTGACCTGTATTTTAATGGTAGGCAATGATGATACCAAATATGAAGAAACTCCTCCAAAAGATACTTAGTTATCATCCGGAAACCACTTATTCAGCAATTTTTTTCATATTTTCAAGGGGCACAACTCCTAAACCATATATGGCATAACCACAGTCAGGGGTATAACTTTAAAAGGTTACTTTTTTTGTAACTGAAAAAAGTTATAATTCTCATAAATTTTGACAAA
>JAOXYI010034334.1:0-13173 GCA_028566495.1 Lithophaga antillarum
AGGATTTTTCAGAATTTGTTTATTGAATTTTTTGTCAAATTTTCTATTTTTAGTAACAGTGGCAGCCATGTTTGATGTTGGTTGGGGTCATCAACCATAATTCTTAAAGGGAATCAGAAATATATCATTTACTCAAAGTTTGGTAGTAATTAGCCCTTTACAGGATTTTTCAGAATCTGTTTATTGAATTTTTTGTCAAATTTTCTTTTTGTAATAATAGTTGCCATGTTTGTCCAATCAGCATAAAATGAGGAAATTTTGTAAAGGACCTTGCATTCATCATTCCTGCAAAGTAACAGTTCATTTGGCCTTTTAGTTTCAGGGGAGAAGATTTTTAAAATTTCAGCCAATCAGAAACTAGTATTGCCCATGATGGCCATGTTGTTGTCCGATCGACACAAAATGAGGAAACTTTGTACAGGACCTTCCATTCATCATTCCTGCAAAGTAACAGTTCATTTGGCTAAATACCGATAGTTTCAGAAGAAAAGATTTTAAAAATTTTAGCCAATCAGAAAATAGTATTGCCTATGGTGGCCATATTAATTGTCTGATCGGCATAAAATGAGGAAACTTTGTAAAGGACCTACTGTACATCATTCCTGTAAAGTTTGGTTCCAATTGGCCCAGTGGTTTCAGAGGAGAAGATTGAAATGTGAAAAGCGTATGACGGACGACGATGGACACCAAAGTGATGGCAATAGCTCACATGGCTTTCAGCCAGGTGAGCTAATAAAAATAAGATCCCAGAAGGTCATACTAAAAGAATGAAATAAAGAATAATAAGTTCAAACAGTAAAAGGTGAAACACTGAAGCAATTACAATCACCTCTCCTCTGGTGTAAGTCATCACAAAATGAAGGTCAAGGTGATCAAATTCTTTGGAATGGATTAGTACTATCCAACGAAATTCAAAAATGTGCCGTTGTTACAGGGGTTCTAATACAGCAGAAATTGACCAGCAGACTGGCTGTACCCATCTATGTACCCAAGTCATTATTTACAAGTCATAAACAAATACAGCACCTCCATCCCGCAGTATTAATCTGCAAAGGACACAATAAGTTACACCAAAACTAGTGTTTTCTATTTATTATATTGTTATTATTTTCTATAGTGACAACAGTGATTGTACAATGCAATAACATTTAAAAGTTTTGATTACTTCCTTAATGAATAGCATACTCGTATTCAAAGCTGTATTATAAATGTAATATAATTCGCCCCAGGAAACACAGGTATAGATCTGTATTGACTGTATGGAGCTTAACACCATGGTCATTAAATTTTTAGCTACATAGACCAGTTTTACTGGTGTAGGAAGCTGAAATACACTGAGAGAACATCAGATCTGCAGAAAAATAGGTGTTATTTACAACGTTTGATTTGAGTGTATCTTCATCCGTCTTCTTTTACCTTAAGGGACCGGACATTTTTGGATTTTACTTTAGAGGACCGTGTCCATAACGTTGTTTATTTTACTATCCAGTTTGTAAAAAAGATTTGCGATTGTGGAATGCAATAAAATATTTAAGATTAACCTGTTTTACAGTAAAACTTACAGCAAAATTATTACAAAACAACTGGGTCCCCTAAAGTAAAATTAAGCAATAATGCATTCTTTTACTTACAGCCTATATACATAATTATTGAATATTTACCATTTTGATGAAAAACAAGTAAGTAACAGAGATACTAAACAGTGAAAAACAAATAGGTCCCCTAAAAAGTAAAAGATACTTATAGAAACAGGTCCCCTAAAGTAAAATATACATATATAGATCTACAACCTATATATTAGGTTAGACTCCAGAGTTTACTACATGCAATAACTGTGTTATAACACTGGGTCCCTTCATTTTTTCAGTTATATCTTGGGTCCCCTAAAGTCTTCATCTTCAAGTAGGAATTCACACCTTACAGGTAAAAGGTTTTAGTTATCTGTCCAGGTAGATGGAAATACTACCTAATTACTGATCCTTTCCTGGAGGAATATATTTATTGTATTTAACCCTGATGAAGATGGTTGTGGCTGTTGTCACTCAGGCAAATATGTGATTTTATATTTAGGCCAATTGAAAAAATCTTTAGTTCCTAATCAATGCCTGCCCTGAAATTTCCTGCCATCTCAAACTTTTTTTATTCCTGAAATCAAGGAAACTGACAGAATTTAACAGATTTTGACAAATTTTATTCTGATTTTTAATCTTTTATTTTTTCCAAAAAACAGAAATTTATAAAGAATTGACCATAAAAAACAACAAAAAAACATCTGCCTGATTGAATTCCCCCAAAAAATTCATGTGATTAATTTTTTTTTTAACTGGCCTTAGCACATTTTATGAATTTTTAATGTTTATTTCTCAACATACAGGTTTTATGATTATTGATGATCCATCACTAGTAACAGCATAAAAAATTCAATTCAAATTAGTTTTACAACTGTTGTTCTTAGGCTTAAAATATAAATAAACGAATGATACCAATTTCAGTGTGCATGACACATGTTTCTGGAATACATACCAACAAAACAGGACAAACATATATTTAAACTGTTTATATTCTACTGGTATTGAAAATAACTTTGTATGCCCAATGTCATAAATGTACAGTATAAATTGGGGTTTTTTAATGTATCAAATAGCTGAATACTTACTTCAATGGATTTTTTGCTAACAAATCATAACTTTAAAATTTTTAAACTTTTCAAGTTAGATCTGTATAATGTATATAGAAAAATAATGTTGAACAATGACCATTATGGAAGAATCATCATATTTTTACGGAGGAGAGAAGGTATCTATTTTTATATAAGTAATACTGTCCAAAAATTTCGTGAAAAATTAAGTTGGATTACAGACATTCACAAATGACGGACATTGTTATACCATAGAAGGACAGTAAACTGTTATGGTCATATGAAAAACACTGCTGACATATGAACCTGAAATATTGTATCTTCCGACAAAATAATTCTAAAATACAATTCACAAATATCGCAAGAAGATGCTGTTAAACTTAAATTTTAACACAAGTTTGATTGGTTTACAGAATTTATCTGTCACTGCAGGAAATCAGAATCTGACATACACACATTATTGTCAATATTAGATCTATTTCATTTAAATATACTATACATAAATTTCTGTACAATAGAGTATAATATTCTGAATGATAAAATTTTTATATTTATTAACAATTATAAATCTTAACATAGACCATGTTCACATTTAGATAAATTTCAAATAGATCACTATCAATTTACATTGGTTTAATCTGTTCAGACAAATCATGGTTAATTTCAGTTGGTTTAATCTGTTCACACAGACCATGATCAATTTACATTGGTTTAATCTGTTCAGACAAATCATGATCAATTTCAGCTGGTTTAATCAGTTCTTATAGACCATGATCAATTTCAGTTGGTTTAATCAGTTCACACAGATTATGACAAATTTCAGTTGGTTTAATCAGTTCATAAAGACCATGATCAATTTCAGCTGGTTTCATTTGTTCATACAGACCATGATCAATTTCAGTTGGTTTAATCAGTTCACATAGACCATGATCAATTTCAGTTGGTTTAATTTGATAAATTTCAGTTGGTTTACTCTCTTCACATTACATAGGGACAAATTACAATCAGACTGGTTTAGTAAGTATTAAGAAATCTGGTTTAATAGATCTATCTATCCTGTTGACTTGACAAAAACTACTGACTTAAGCTGAACCTCATTCAATTGAACCCAGGTATGTCATTTACATTAGGTAACTCTAAATGAAATTAGTTTCTTCATAGTGATAAACAGCTTAAATTACGTCAAATAATTTGAATACACAAATGTACTTGATTAATTTGAGGTAAATTGTCAGTTCCTTTGACTGTGACACAACAAGGTTTGACTGTATGTGTATTCATAATTATGTGAATGTCTACAAAATTAAAAATTAAAGTTTGTTTTTGACAAAAAAACATATGTCTTCCCCTTTCCTCCTGTCAAGTTACAAAGGGCAGTAACTGTAAAAAAAAAATCATCCGATTGGCACAAAACTTTGAAATGCACATTTACACATGTTATGAAGTGATTCTGTCAAGTTTCGTTCCATTCCAACATAAACTGTAGGAGATTTTGCATTCACAAACTTTTGTGACAGATAGACAGACATACAGACTGGATAAAAACAATATGTCTCCCCCTGGAAAGTGGGGAGACATAATCAATCGGAGTACATCTAAATGTGAACATAGTCTTTGATGTAACAATCTAAACTTAACATCCTTATTAAACTTCATGTAGGAACTTTATAATTCTCATGAATGATAAAATATAGTGAAATCTTCAGTACAGTGGAACCTGGCTTGAGATACCTTTGCTACAAGAAACAACCCCACTTTTGTGAGACCACTTCAAGATGTCACTGCTCTTTATTGACCTCTTTGGAGAGACCATCTGTTTTGAAGAATCATATTTTCTTGGCAGAAGAGGTGGTCTCTCAAGAAAGTTTGTATTGTATTTGCAGGGTGTCATTTTCATGGATTCCATGGTCCTTTCAATCAATGAATTAAAAACTCCAATGAATTGTAAATCCTATGGAACTATGAAGAATCAATTTCCAAGAATTTAAGAATCCTCTAAGGCCAAAACAAATTAATTGTTAGATTTTCATCCCTGCCTGCCCCTATTTTTTCATTACGAAAATTCTTTTTTATTTTTGATTTTGATGAAATCTTGCCTATTTTAGGCATTTTTCACCAAAATACACAAAAAATTATAAAAATAAAATTCGCCCGTCTGACCCTATTTCAGGAAAAATTTGGATGAAAATCTAATAATTAATTTATTGTGGCCTAATCAGTGAATTTTTCTCAAACCATAAAAGTTGGTAACTATGAAATAAAGTTCTTTAACATTAAGTGCAGTTGCCTCTCGTTATGTTGAATTCAGATAAGTTGTTTTTTCTGATAATTCAAATAAATAATATGATCCCTTCACAGTAATAACTAATTAAATTTACTGCTGATCACTTGTATTTTCAGTTAAATCGAGGTAAAATAACTGGTCCTTTTCAGTTCGACATAACGAGAGTTGACTGTATTTATCCATATTAGAATCTGACGGCCTAGGGTAGGAGAAAAAAATCAATTCAAATTTCAAAGCAGGTTCTATACCAATTGGTTTTATATGTTTTACATCAAAGTTTAAAAGTGTAGGCCTATACAGCAAGTACTAATCTGTGGCTACAAGTTTGACCATTTAATTCAAAATCTTTTAAAGTACTATTAAATTGGTTTTCATTTTATACGGATCTAATTGGTTATATAAATATATAAACATTGCACACAACATTCACCGAGATGCATGGTAAAACAAAACAAAAGTTTATATATAATATCTTATAGTTCTACTCGTAGTGATTTATATATACAATATAGAACAGCACTGTAATGGATCTAGAACAATTGCCCCCCACAGCAGCTGTCCTGCTTCCAAATGTAACACACAATAAAAAATGTAAATAAAAAACATTCAGGGACCAAAAAAAAACTGTAAACAAAGAACAGATAACTGAAACTTTGCTTAACATAGTGATAAAGTGACGTTAAAATTTTTGCTCTATGTCGAAACTGACTACAAAATTAACGTGGTCAGTAATTCTTGTTCAACAGTACAGGTTTATATCCTTTTATGAAAATGAATTGCAATTTAAACTTGACATATAGTTTTGTCTAGATCTCAGATTTAAAAGGTTTTTTTCGGATGCCTGCCATTTATTGTGTCACTAATTGATGGTGATGCATGAGTAAACTCACTTATAGATGGAAGTTCAAACTAGTGGTAAAAACAAAGTTTATGGAAGTGTAATGACCAAAATTTCAAACAACTTTCCTAAAAATGAAACTTCTTTTGAGTACATCTTAAGTGAATTCATGAGTGTGCAGTCTGAGTACTTAAAATTTTTAAAGCTATAATAAAGTAATGTGCTGATAGATGTATGTGTTGTTTTGTTAGAGTTGGAAACATTTTTCATTTTTGTTGTGATGACCAGTGCTTTTATGGTGGAGTAAGCTTGACTATTCTGAGAAAACCACACATCTTCTGCAAGTCACTGGCAAATGTTCTCATGTAAGGTTGAGACTGCCTCACCCAAGGCCAGGTTGAACTTGCAACCTAAGAGGTATGTTGACACTGTGATCTGTTTATATGACCACATGAAGCTGAATGACATTTTTATCAATATTTCAGCTATATTGTGAGGACCAGTTTTATTGTTGGGGGAGCCATAATGGAAGAATAACTAATCTTTGGCAAGTAACTTTCTCGTGTTAGGTTAAAATAAAGCCCACCTCACCCAAAGCCAGGTTGAACTTGCAGCCATGGAGGTGAGGGGCTACTGATCTTTATAGGTAAACTTGGTATTTTTTTTACCTTCTAAAACTGTTCTGCGAGCCATTTCACTGGGAGATGTGCTGGTCAAGACTTGGTACAAAAGACTTTCACAGTCATATCTGAGTAGACATTCATCAGATATTTTAGAAACAAAATTTTAATTAACTTGATTGCATAAAAGAGCTAGACGGAAGTTGTAGAGGTTGTACTTTACAATAACACTATATTTATAATGCGTGTTTGTAGACGGTAAAACAGATTAGATGATGCATACATTGTGTTGCAATTTGCATTTACTCTGTCAAAATATTACAAACATGGTTGTGTCGAAGTTGAAGGGACTGTCGATTTTAGTTCAGACGAATAGAATGTTTGAGTTAACCTGATTTTTGCTATATAAGTGACTGTAATTTTACTTCAAGTTAACCTATGTGAATGATTTATCCTAGAGTAAAAGAGGTACAACTCTATTTGGTAAAGGTCTTCTGTAATTCAGGAATTTAATGAGTTCACTTGTCAGTTAAACATATTTTGGTGTCTAATTTCCTTACTTTATCAATTTCATTTTGGTTGGAAAATGGTAATTTTAATCGAAAAAAACAGGCTGAATTGTATGAGTAAGTTTCAGAAATTTAAACCCTTCTGCACTCATATTTTATTAATAATTCACAATTATAACTCTGCATTATATACATGTCTTGATCAGTAGTTAATTTTCTCGTAACTTTTCCTCCTTGAAAGCTTAGCATTGAAACTCAATCTTTACATAACACATAAAAACCTGGAATAATGGAGAGGCTTTTAATTTAGTTTTCGAGAATTGCTCTCGCCATTAAATTCAGCGGAATAATGGTGTTTTATGTAATGACACACTTCCCTTGAGGAAGATGTTATACCAAGAGTTAATCATGTTTTAGTATTGTCTAAAATGATACTTCCTAATTATTCTAATGATCGGGATGTTGATATTTCTCGATACCGTGACCTGAATTTTTATAACTTCCTCATTTTTAATGTGTCTTTATTAGGCAACTTGAAATCGTCTTGTAAAAATGGATTTTCGACATGATAGTGAATTTGCTCAATGTTTAACGATAGAAAATTATGTAAAAGGATATTAAATTGCAATTAACCGAAAGTAAGAAGAGATTGAAATGAATTTTACTGTGAATGTAAATTTAATTATGTTGACATTAAATTTTTGAAAGTTGAATTTGAGCTAATTTAAAAACTGGAAGTTCATATGAGTTGCCAGTATGTTGGAATGTGATCATCTAATCTACAGTGATGATGCGTTTGTACAGTATCAAATTATTCCGGCAAATTTTCAGGTAATGGTTATCTTTTAACAATGAAAGTTTATGTTGCAGTGTAATTCATCATGATTTGTTGCTAGAGTATGGTCTGTATTTACACTACTCAGTTTTAGAGTTAAGGACAATTTTTTGAAAATTATTTATGACTCTATCATGTTATGTACCAAAGTACTGTACCCACAAATTCATTGTGAAGTTAATCTTCTTGCACCATAGTAACGATTTGATGGAAAGAATGTAATTTTTGTTCCAGGGGAGGATAAACAAAATTTTTCATCTTTAAAACTTTAATCTCATTAAAAAAAGGCCCATTAATATGGATCTGTCAAAGGTATGGCTTAAAAAAAGTCAGGACAGATTTTTCAAATTTACATTTGTCAAATGGGTTTTAACATTCCTGTAATGAAGTTAATGTATGATATTTTACTAAATGTGTTCTAATTATGTACTTTGATGAACTTGAACTAGAGTATATGTTCTGTTTGATATTGGGTTCTGAGTGAATCAAGGGCAAAAATATTCAGAGAGCTTACAACTAACTGTAAGGTATCATTGGTCTTAGGAGGTTGGCACAGAAAGTTCACAATTTGGTCATTCATCTTCCCCTTGAGAAGAGAAGTATGGATGTTACAGTATAGAATTGCCATTAATTGCCCAATTACAACCCAGCTGATTCCTCTGAATCGATCCACGGTTTTCTGATTAAGCCCCGATCAAGCTGTTGCAATTTTTCATTAAATAATATGAAAGAATAAGAAGTTTAAATGGGAGTAAATGACCACTGCCGATGAATAACGAGAATAAAATCATGTGAAATATGGTCGGGTAAAATGTCCTCATTTGGTGCCTAATGAAGCCATAATAATAGGTTAAAGCCATTAAGTGATGAAATTGAATTGTTTTGGAGAATTACTATTGGCTCGGTAACTTAATTGTTTTGTGGAATTTAGTAATAAACAGACGAGATAACGTCGCTGATAGTATTTGCTCTCGAATAATCAAAATTAAATAAAAGCATTTCGTCTTGTAAACGATATGGAATATGAAACTAGGTATAGATCCTTTGTTAATAGCAATGTTTCAGTTTTTGTCAGGATGTAAATAACGAAAATTAAATGGAACTATATTGAGGGTTATAAGTTTACAGAGTCTGCTATCACTGGCAGTTTTCTGTCATTTAATTTATTTTTTGCTGTGTATGTTTTTTGAGTTGTCTGTACCATACATTTGTGATATCATGTAAAAAAGTTTGCTGGAATGAAAGTTTTTCAAACAAACATATAGAATGACTTTTTAACTTCATTTGTTAGTGGATAAACTTTTCATGTCTAATTCCATGTTGATTTGTTTTTCAAGTTTTCCCCCTGAGGTTAGTATATCCTACTTTAAATGATATATGAATTAATGGCAAAAATACTGTGGGATATGAGTTTTATTCTTTATATCAGTGTAAGTAAAAAATTAAGAGAGATCTCTACTTGGGACATTTTAAATGGATTGGACCACATGTAATTTATTAAAGACCACACAATGAAAGATGTTGTTTCTCTGACCTGAAAGTCTTTAGTGGATCAGGATTTGAGTAGATCTCTTAAGTTTCAACTGAACATGGTCCTCTGGTCCAGTGTAATTTCAAACACTGTTTATTGAAGACCATCAGTGTGTTTGCAGGGTGAAGCATTTTGAGAATTGCAATCAAAATATTGTTCCCTTATGTTCATGCTTGCACGGTCAAATAGTACAATGGACAGTCTAGGCAGTTATCGTTTTGAAGAAACCTGAATATTGCATTATTCTGGATAATTGACTATGTCGGGGGACAGGAAATGAGAGAGTTTGTTTAGTTAGGCAAACATTAATTATAGGAGGATATTTAATTAACAGAAAATTCAATTAAAATTAATTTTCGGAGCGATGTTTTTGAGGATAAGATCAGAAATCAATTGGTTACAGGTAGATGCATCAGCATTATCTGTTGTTTAGTGTTTCAGTTTCTCCTCGACAAATCAATTATTTAAAATGGAATTCTTTGTTCATCAACGAAATTCAATTTTATATGAAAAGAAATGTCATTTATACCTGTACATTAAGCTGTTGCTGAAACAGATGTTCGTATACATTGTTACCACACATATGTTTCACTTGTTTCCAATTCATGCATAATAATGAACACTTTATGAGTAATCAACTATGTCCATACTGTACTGCATGTCCTTCATATGTCCATGTACACACACGCGGGTTCAGTACATGTGCAGCCAGTATTGTGTAGGACCAACAGTGGTGTCAAAATCATGTACTTTGTTATACCCAACATGCCAAAGGTAAAGTATTAACTGAGAAACTGTGGTTTGAAGGAAATTTAAATTTATTTGATATTGACCAGAGTTTTGATTTGGAAAGAAAAATATCTTTTTATTGGAAAATGTACTTGATGTGTACTTGTAGGCTTGTTATTTACATCCTGATTTGAAGACAGATGTGTTGTATGTGATTTTTTCATGTTTGAAAAGTAAAATTTCTTTGAAATCATGCAGAGGGTGTAGTCGTTCGTAGTAGGATGTATACAAATACTTATTTTTAGCTTTTTAAGCTCACAAGGCCAGGAAGTGTAGGCTATTGTCACCTGATATCTGGCTTCTCCAGTCTTCGTCATTGCAATACATAACTTTCCACACTGTATTCATTTTCCACAAAACCACAGAACTGATTGAAACTTTGTAGGAATACTTTCTAACTTCTCTTTCATTGTTACTGTGTCTTGTTATGGACTGAACTTTCAGTTCGAAGTGGCTTGGCTGAATGTACATATTTTTTTTTAATAGGGGATATCCATTATCAAGTTCATGCTTTTTTACACTGTTCTGCATCTGATACATGTCTGCAAGGGAGCCAGTCTTCATGCAATGTAGCAGCAACAGGCTTCATCTTGAAAATAAATAGACATATTAGAAATGGTTCAGCATTAATTTTGACAGCGTAGAACTAGAAAAGGAGATTTTCAAAAGATTTCTCTGTGAATATTGCAACTGGTAAAATATGAAGGGAAATATCTGAAATGTTAAATGATTGACAGATCAGATCATAAAGAAGGGTAATCTTTCTAATTTTTAACAGTCCTTTTTCGTCTTTTTCAGGAAATGAAAGTGAATTGGGCCACATCTCCGAGTAGTCAACCTAAACAAGACACAAGTAGTGAGTAGAAAATGTACAGCACATTACAGTTGACTGTTAAGTTTCAATGCCAGTGGGTACTTTTGCTTGTTCGATTGTAGTCACTTTCAGCAGTATTTCAGCTATATTGTTATACGCAACTACAGTGATAAAAAGAAACTAATGAAAAATAGCTGCTGGGGGTAAGGAAAAATTATGGCTGTAGGCTTCATGTTAATTAAACACTTATGCACCACTTACAGCTTTGAGTGCATTTATTTCAAACTTCAATTTTGTCAGTGTTGATAATCAGTGTTTCAAGAGAGAAGCCTGCTGTTAGATAACTTTTAGTTAACTGAAGTAATAAGTAAACTGCACATGAATAATTGCTTTCAGTGACAAAGCGGGAAATAAACAGAATCTTGCTGCTGTTTAAATTTGGTTTCAACAGTGAATTGAAAAACAACTACTAGTGATTAACAAAGTTTATGTTAACTTTGTTTACATTGACAGGAATTTGTTAAAAACAAAGCATGTTACATTTTCATGTTGTTTACATTATGGGTATAAATGGGAAGTAATTTATGTTAGGAATAAATGCGTTCTATGTAGATATGTTGAGAACCAACTAATTTTAAACGAAGATACAATAAGCCATGATAACTTTGATCTTTGCTAGAAACTGAATGCTGTAAAAGTTACTTTTCACTGCAGTTACAAATTTGACTCAATTAAGATTAGGTAGTGTTTAAATTGGGCGAGTTATAAAAAAATGTTGCCATGCTGTCCATCCCAGATTCTGAATTCTTTTATTTCCGAAATTGGAAGATATGTCGAAAACATGAAAGTTCACCAACAGGGATGACAGCTAAAAGTCAAATTAATGTAGACAAACACTGGAATGTATTAACAGTGGATTAATGTTTTTTTATGATTAAAAACTGAAAATATTTATATCCTCTGTACTATGTATTGTTGAAAAAGTAAAGTCATCAGTCATAAATTCTGAAAAAAAAAAGAAAAAGATGAAAAAACTGAAAATCAGCTTAAAAACTTTCATCAGCTTCTTCTGAAGAATAAATTTAAGCAAATTACAAGGCCAGATTAGAGGATTTGTTTGTCCTGTGAATTTTTTATAAAGGAAAGGCTGATTCTACTGATTATCATCGCTGTCTCAGTAGATGTACTTTGTTCTGTCCAAAATACTGTTATAGTGCTTAGGTGGTTGACAGCTGTATTTTGTGTCTAATGATAGGGTGGCATTGTAGATAGTAATTATTTGTCCAGTAAAAGACAAGCCTGATTGGATGGTATGCTCTTCGATCAAGCTTAATTCAGTGTTAATCAAAGAAAATCCTTTGTTATTAAAAACATAATGAATCAAGATAGATGTGGTTTAATGTCGTGTGTGTATGTTAGGGGAATTTTGGGGATAAAAAGTTCACAATTGATTCCTGATATAGAAGTATCATCCCATGTAGTACACAATTTTCTTTTGTGAAACAGATAAATGATTTCTTGTAAAACAATCTTCATGTCCATTAAAAACCAAATTTTGCTTCCATCAGTTACCCTGTATTTGGGAGAAGCATCTGTGTACATACAAATAATTAGTTTGTTAAGATGTGAACATGTTACTTTTACAGGAAGTCAGTAATGGGAGGGCAGCCTTCGCTATCTAAGATCTGACTGTCCTAATGAACATGCTGTCATCTTGAAAAATCGTCAACAGGTTTTTTGTCGTCTGATCTTTCCAGTTATGGATTGTTGTCTGGAGCATGATTAGGTCCCATGTTTTTATTAATTTACAAATTCTTTGTGAAACATTGCTAGGAATTCTTTAAAATATGGTTCTGTTAGAAGTTTACAGAATAGTTATAAAAAGCCATGGAATAATGTAATTAATAAATGATTTGTTGGAATAGTCTTCAAAGGGATTCATAGATTCTGATATTCTGTTTGCAAGTTGATTAGTCGAAGGAAAATATTTGGTATGCACTATAAAAAAAATGAAAAGCTCCTGTTTATAATCCAAAATGCTAAGATAATAAAATAATAAAGTCTTTATTCAGAAGCAATACAGCTTATAGAATTAACATTTAACAATATTATATAATACACCAGTGAAAGTCAGCAGTACAAATATATAGATCTATAACATTTCACAAAATACAGCAGAGAATGACATTATTAAATAGTAATAAATTGTCTTATATGAATTACAAAGTTTTTCAGCAAGTAACAAATATTTACCTAAATTATTAAGTTCTTTCACGTTATGAACTGACAATAACTGAGCTAGTTAAGATGGCCTT
>JAOXYI010034442.1:0-13170 GCA_028566495.1 Lithophaga antillarum
AAAATAAATTTAATAAAAAAATTTCACCGCAACAAAAAAAATGTATTGAACTATATGTTAAATGTATGAGCAATTTAGGGAAAATCCCACCAAAAGAGTTACCTCCTTTTTCGATCTTAACTGCTACGGGTAACACATTTTTGTCTTTATTTAGTGGAATGATAAATATAATCTAATTATTGAGCCAGATTTAGTTAAGACTTGTCTACACATACACATGAAACAAATTTTTATAGATGAAAGTATGTTAAGTAGTAAGATAATTAAAAAGCTATTATATGAAGCGAGGTTTAAAGACAGCAGTATTTTAATATGGCATATTTGCTATTATCTCTGCTTTTTTAACATATAAACAAACTGACACAATTTAACCTTTAGTTATAGTCTTGTTTAATAAAGTTTAATAAAACTGCACACTGCAGCAATTATGATCAAATGTGCGTGGTTCATCCAATCAATGTTTATCTCTGTCGTTGCTTCTAGGAACAAAAAGTTGTTTATTTAAATGAAGATCTCAACTCTGATCTTTATATACAAATGAACAAAAAATTCCAGAGTTTGTTTATGTATAATAAATGTATGTTAATTTCCATTTTCACAAATAACGGTCGTGTGTTAAACGGTACTTCATAATGCAAATAATTGTTAAATCTAAATAATGAATGATTGCAAAGAAAATGTTTTGTGAAGGATGAAATTTACTATAAGAAATCAACCATTTGACATAAGAGTCTAATATTTACAGATGGGTTCAAGACATTAAAATAAAACTTAAACAGTAACTTAAAGCATCAAAATTCCTGCTTAATACACCTGTTCTACTAAATAAAAATGGAGAGTTGAACAATTTTAAATTAACACAGAACTGTTCAGTGTCTAATTTTGTTTTCTGTAAATCACCAGAAATTTTTTCCTCAAGAACAAAGCAGTCGTCATGAGAGAAACAGAAATATGTTTAAATCCCCTTTTTGTTCTAGCTACTGCTTTTTTGAAAATCTCACAAACAGTTTAGATTCCGTGTTCAAGAACCGACCCTCTGAAATTTAATTTCGTTTATTAAGTTAATATATCGCAAAATAAGACACCCAAAATTAAAGTTGTCAGGAAAATATGTCAGGATGTTAATTACTAATTCTAGATTTAAACAAAAATGCATACAAAGAAAATATTTAAAAAACAATTAGTTTACCTGGGACAATCGTCATTATTAATCAACTGCAGACAATATTTAACTTTATTTTTAGTAAACGATAACTTTCGGTAGTAAAATCTGGATTTAAATTTTATAATTTATCTCGAAGCGGAAATAAGACCTTCGTCAATATAGCGAAAATTAAAACACCACAAAAATTAATATTTTTACAGTATTTGATCTTAAATTTTGCTAACATACAACAGACACGGATACTTGCAGATCTGCATGTAACCTCTCTCAAAGTTGGCATTAATCAACAACCGCTCTGCAAGTTAACTTGATTACAGTTAAGCTTTCGTCCTGACAGATTTCAAGCGATCTTGGACAGATAAGACAAAATGATGTTAACTTGATGTAGACGCCCTTAGAAAACTAAGTTAACTTCGAAGTCCGATCAGAAGGACAGCTTCAACATGAATATTCAGAAGGACGCTTCAGAACGCTTCCCTGATCTGGCCGATCTCATGGATATGTCGATTGCTTCGATAAAATACTACCAACCATTAAATAATATCAGTTTAATATGTTTATTCGAATCAACAGCATATAAGGTCCTAAGTAAACGTACTAGTTTGTTTCCAACACGTGAAATGCAGAACGTTATTTACATTTATTTTCTCGTCGAGCGATCACTCAGTCATAGAAGAAAACAATATGGTTGCTGTAGATGAATTCTATAAAATAACAAATTGCATTTTGGTCGAGAATCAGAAGTGTTTACAGATTTTGGCACTAGAATTTACATGGGTCTGTGTTCAGAAGTGGGGTCAACGAAGGTCGACATTAGATAAAAATGCAAAATGTCCGATCTTTGTTGCCTCCACTTTTGAACACGGACCCATGTAAATTCTAGTGCCAAAATCTGTACAGTAACTCAGCGATTAACGATGTGAAGGGAACGTTGTTTTTATTTTTTTATATATAGATAAAAATTAACAAGATTGTTTCAGATGATTTTTTAACGTTGAAATAAGTCGCATTCTTGGTTTTGGTTCTATATTTGGCTAAAATATTATCTCCTGTCTTTCGCACAGGCTCAAATAAGTCAGTTTTAATCACATAATAGAGCTTTGATATGGGAAATAGTATATCTTAAAGACTCAAATAAGTCATATTCTTTGTTACTGTCCCATATCTGTGCTTTTATATGGGACTTGGCCTTCCAAAAAAAACTTAAATATATCAAAATCTTGTTTCTGACTAATATTTGTACTTCGAAACAGGCACCTGTCTTTCATTAAGTCATAGTATTGCCTACAGTCAAATAACTGCGTTTTCATATGGGTATGTGGTAAAGGCTATAAAAAAACATCAGAGGTTTGGTTACGGTTACATATTTGTGCTCTGATAATGTTCCTTTTGCACTTGTTCCTACATTGAGTGGTTGCACATCTACAAGGGAGGTAAGTTCTTCTCAAATCATTTACTGAGATTTGTTTTATTATGTAGTGCACATAATAAAACATCAAAGTTAATTTGATGCACTATCTATTTCCAATGCAAAAAATACTATATTAAAATTGATTACTACCTAACATTTATAAATTTTCATGGAAAACGTTTAATGTGAACTTCAAATGAAATCTAATGACAACTTGATTACTATCTATAGTGTCAAGTTTATATAAATTACTGATTTAGACCGGTTTAGTGGTAACACTAAGGCCTTTTAAGTACACTAAATACATTAAAACAAATATGAATGGAAGATATGATGTGGAGTATGAAATTTATGTTAAAATACGTTTCATCTAACAGTCTCTCGCCTTTTGGCAATGGTTTTCAAAATAGATAATAGAAAATGAAATAAATTTTAAAATGTGATTTAACTATGTCTACGGCAACTTGATTCCACGGCAGGAATGTTACTGTTTTTGCAGTTTAGCCTGTGCTCATGTGTAGTTTAACATTTTTGGTGGGGTAAAATTAAAAGTTTTCAGTAAGCGTGAAAGATCCAATTTCCCATGATTCCAGGCAAAACATTTCTATATTAGTATTTGAAAAAAAAAATTAAATTTCTGAATTTCTGATAACATTTTCCTTCATGATTTAAATCAGTTAAAGCTATAATTCCCCCGTTTTCCCCCATGAATAGAGCAAAATTGGAAATATTATTAAAAATCCCAAATATACAACAAAAGTTGTCGTAATGCTTTCACAATAGTATTTTCAAGAATTTATATCATTTACTCTTCAGATATTTTTCCACATGAATGAAATGAGACTGACTCATGTTCGATCAAACGTACTTTAATAGAATTGGTCAAGGACTTAATTGTACCATCTACAGATAATATTGGTAAAAAATGGCAAAGTGTCTAAATGTGAAAAATCCGGACAAAATCTTCAAACACGTCCACAATATTCTATAAGCACATATTCATTATTTCTGTGAACATTCTGCAAAGTTTCAAAGATCTGACTTAAAAATTGTAGGAGGAGTTGAATATACAATTTGGCACCTTCTACAGACAATGTTGTTGAAATTGACAAAATTTCCCATTGTGAAAAATCTAGAAAAAAATTATCAAATGCCTCCATAATACTTAATGCCCAATTTCATTATGTCTCTAATCATTCTCAAAGTTTCAAAGATCTTGATTAAAAACTGTAGGAGGAGTTGATTACACAAAAGTGGTATCATCTTTTCTCCATCTACCTGTCCTCCCACCCATCCACCCGCCTGCCAATTCACCATACTATAACCGATTATTCCGTCCCTTTTTTTCTAAAAAGACCATGGAAACTCAATTTGTACAAAAAGGTACTATTGTATGGAAACTCAATTTCTACAAATAGATACTATTGTAACATGAACTGTGTACTTAATAACCATATCAAAATTTTAGAATTTACCATTTCAGTATTAGCATGTCTCAAAATTGGAATCAATTAAATGACGCAGACATTACATTTACAAAATTAATCAGTTTGTATCTTTTCACCAAAGGGTTTTTATGTCCTGTTCATGATTTTTGAGGGCATTTTTGCAATTTAACTTATTTAAGTCCTCCTTGTTTATGTATATTTAGTGTTAAGCCTAAAAATTCCAACATATTACATATTGTTTGCTTTCATAGGCAATTTGAAACCATGATACTTTTTGTGACAAAACCGAAGGAAGTCAGAACGCAATTTCGGATAAATTCTGAGCTGTTTTTCTTCTTTCTCTCATACATATAGCAAACTCTGAATGTTATGTTTTACTCCTCATATTATTAATATTAAGTGTCAAAGTCACATCATATTTTTGTCTTCGATATTGGCAATGACTTTTCATAGAGGCATTTGAACCGATAGTGATAACATGCGACTTGTCTCTTCCTGCCAATAGTAGATTTCCTGACAAAAACATCTCCAGGCAAAAATACAGAAAAAAACTGTTTCAAAGTTTCAATATCTGAAGATAGCCTCTCTCTGTTTCGTTTAAGTACTTTCGAATGAAAGAAATAACAGAAACTAGGTCATTTTAAAGTATATGTATTTGACCGTAACGACTAATTTTCCTTTTTAAAGAAATAAAGCCATAAATATAGTAAGGTATAAATATCTTACCGTAACCACAAAATTATCTTATGTGAGTGCTATTGATTGAAAAAATTAAAACGTTAACATGTAAAAGCATGCATAACCTTTTTTTTCAGTTTAGAAAAACAAAATCACAAACAACCAATTTGCAGTTGTCTACCATTACTGTAGGAGGATGGTTTGATTATATTCAACACAAGCAAACCCTTCAACTGCCCCGTCCTCAACAAATATAAAACACACTTACAAAAACCGAAACGCAGATATTTAGACAAAAAACAAACAAACAAAAAACTTATTCGTGTAATTCCAACAACCCGACATGGAATAGAAATTTCAAGAAAATTTATCAAAAATATTATGTCTTTATATATCCATGAATCCATTCCTGTACTCTATTCTAATATTTTATATATATATATATATATATATATTCAGTGTTTTACACATACTAATGAAGCAACCTTCCAGATTTTAACTGTTTAAAATAGTATTTAATGGCGGATTTTCGGATCAGATGGTTTAGATCTGGATATAGTAGTATTTATATTAACTTTATTTTATTTAAAAATATATATTGACACAACATGTAGAAACTGACAGACTGCCAGATGTACCTGAGACAGCAAGTGACGATGTGTGACTTTTTCTCCTTTTTACAAAAGCGGTCGTCCTGACCGGTTGGCAGGAAAATTAACTTGTGACAAAATCAAGTTAACTTCGGCCGGATGCAATGACAATCAAGAGCATCCAAGTAAACTTGAATCGCACATTATGATAACGAGGTTAATCAATTAGTAGTAATCTACTGATAACATCAAACGAAAACTCTTTGAAGTGATTATGATGTTGATACAGGGATATATAGGGATTAGGATAGCTGTCCACTGTTTTAGGACTAAGTACGATCCAGTATAATAATAATTTCCAGCTAACTTCCAGTATAATAATAAATATGTCGTTGCAAAAATTGAACTTGTATAAATATTTTCGTGCTACAGAAAGTGAGAACTGTGAATTCGGATACCTTTGGGCCTACAAAGACGCTCACCCAAACCAAAACGAATTTGTAATTGTGGCCGGAGATGTCAGGACTTCTGTATTCTGCCAGAACCTGCATCTGCGATACACCTTGAGAACGACGTGAATTTTCTTCATATAAAGGGCGGAATAAGCCCCTAAGTCTACCTGTTAAGGCCCCTTTTGTTAAATTTGGTTACAGTGGGTGAGACAAGTTGACCCTCATCTCCCTTTTCTCTCTCAGAAAAAAATGAAGAAAGAAAACCATGTTGGCTCACCTGTAGATACGGAAGGTCTATACATCCACATATCCATATGGCTCAACAAATTAACATCTTCAGTTATATAAACTCAAGTGAACCACCCGAAACTCAATTAAAGTTGCTTTTATCTTCAAAGAAAGTTTGGCAGTTAGGGTGGGCTTCACCCAAGATAACAAAGGTTATCAAAAACATAAATGTCTCCGTTATTTGCTGAGGTTCATGTCAGAAATTTATCCAGATTTTATTTTTGTTGGTTCAAAACCGAATTTTGTGATTTAAAGTGTTTTCTTTTAAAAAGATTTCACTTTAAGAATCCATCAAACACCCATTACATGTGTTAAAGTATGATATTAAAAAGTAAAATATTTACATCACAACATTTTACAAATTAAAATCAAAAGTAAAATTTATATTTCTTTTGCATAGACATACATATGCTTCTGTATTTAATGATGCATTTACAACTTCTTTACAAATATAGAATTTTTTTTATTCCAGGAATACTTAATTGTAATGTAAACAGTATTTTTAGCTAATGATGGTATATATATGAAAAACATTTGTATTGTTGTTCAGCCACTGAAAAAATAATGCATTGTGTTTTGCAGGAAAATTACTGACATTGCTGGTACATCACGACGCGATGCCTTGTTATCTACAAATCCTGAGGAGACCATTGTCGATTTGTGATATATTTTTTGTTAATCTTTAGTATTGTACTGTAAATATAAAGAACTCTTATTTGTGGGTAGCATTCTATCTCAAAAAAGTCTTAAAGTTGAATTATTATATCTATAATTGTTCTAAATCGAAACACTTTTTAAAGAAATGTCCATTTTCTCAGTATTGAGCCCACCTTATGCACCAGATTTCAATCCTAGTTTTAGCTTTTTGGAGGAGTTTGTAATATCCCTTTAGATGTTTTCATTTTTCCATAGGTTTGGTCAAAGTTTCTTGTCCGACATGATTTGCGCGTCCAAACGATGTTCCGTTACTCACGGTTTTGTAAGAATACTTGATTGTCTGTTTTGATGTTTTCATGTTTTTGCTTACGTCTTGTGGTGTACAACACGATTTTTGTGTCAAAACAATGTTCGTTTCGTCCTCTACAGAACGAAAGCTTCATGCGGTCTTCAGTCTACCTCCCGGTTTTGTGTAAATGTTCGTGTAGTTTGTCGTCAATCTAACTCCTGGATTTAAATGGGAGTCCATAATAGTCTGTCTCAACTCTCAATCTCGGTTTTATTCTGAAGTTCACGCTAATCTGCCTTTATTCTCACTCTATTTATTGATTTATTTATCTTTTTTTTTTAATAATCTATCAAAGAAACAAAGGTTTGCCGATTTGATTACTTCCGATTATTCTGCACTCTTTCGTGTGAGAATCATTCAAAGAGAATGCCTAACTCGATGAAGTAAATTTCGGAACAATTCACTTCATCTTCATGCGGATAAATCCACTATATCTGATATGATCAGGATTTCGTCGACTCTACAGTTTCCAAGATCTGCCCATGGACATCGTATTTTTAAATCATTTACTCCTAAGATTGAAAAAAAACGTTCTATACGGTGTATTTATCATATATTTAGTAATTTATACAGAATAATTGTATGTATAATACAGACAACCGAGACCGTCCTGTAGCATCATGCCGTGATGATATCGACATCAGTCACGGTTGGGACGCTTTATTACACCCTGATCGAATGTCATGTGATCACACTGTGTTTTAAGTATATGATATGGCTTTTTCAATATCATATCCCGTTTCAACCCTCGACCAATACCATCCCTCGAGCTAAAGCTCTCGGGATGATATTGCCGTCTTGGGTTGAAACGGGATATGATATTGAAAAAGTCATATAATATTCTCTATATATTACCAGAATTCATGTGATGATATGTTTTAAAGAAGACTTAAAACATTTTGACAGAATGCCATTAAACTTGCACCAATTGTAAGTGCTTGTATCTTATTGTAATATTCATCAGTAGACCTGACCCTTGACATATATTTATTTGTTTTCGGTCTAGCTTGTTCTAATGTAATTCAGTTCTGTTACGACAATTGATGGATACTTTATCGTATCAAAAAGGCTTTGTTTTTTTCTGTGATGAAGTAAAGCTTTACAAAACATCACTTACGTAACAGTTGTTAACAACCTTTCGAGCTAGTCCTATCAGGAGAAGACACAATACATTAAAGGAACATCAAACCATTAGTTACTTTCAAGGAAAGAGGAGATCAAATAAGTACGTATTTCGATAGTTTGAGATGGGCTTCTAATTGAGCAAATAAGGCAGTTCTGGCTTGTTGAAACATGTGAAATATTATGTCATATCTTACTCAAATGTCTACTTTATGACGATGATATATTAGAAACTTCCTTTGATCCATTCATGAGAGACGTTTTCTTAGTTGAACAAGTGCGTTGTAATTTGTTTAGTTTTCTTATGTTCTTTTCGTGCACGGCAATCGATTACCTTTTCCGTCTAATTTGGAATTCCTAAACAGAATTATATATTTGCATTGAATTGACATGAAAGAGTGAAAATCTTTAGAATTTTATTCAGGCATTTTACGACATGGATAATTGTTTCATTGCAATAGAATTGAATGATTGTTGAATAGATTCGTGATCACAAATATTGCAGACACACAAATGAGGGGTTAAGAAGGTTCTCCAGTTAGATTTTTTGTCACTGAAGTTCATTTACATACGTTAACAATCTGCCAGAATATAATGGGTTTAAATGGTTAATCGTCAGGATTTATTCATTGCCACTTTATGGTCATTTTTGAGACCATACCGTTCAGTAAAAATATCACCAAAGGTTTTACTTCCGTCTTTCTTAGAAATAACAATAACCATTTCTTTAGTTAATGAAAGTATTGGATCATTTAACGTTATATCAGTCAGTTCAGAGTTTCTCTGTGTGAGTAAGCAATGATCTTGCTGTCCCTTAGAAAGTATGTCTTTTAGTCAGGACCTTTTTGAAAAACAGACAGCTTTCTCTCTTATGGTAATTCTTGTTTATTGACCTTCAAAACGTTGTAATTCTTCTTCGATCATATTGATTCTCGAAGTATCTGTCAGCCAGCCATTATCCTCCTTGTTTTCAGAGTATCTACTTAGCCGCTAACAACTATCTTGACGGTTTTTGAATTGTATTCTTGTTAGAAATAAACATTTTGTTGAGATCAGGTGACCTTGATCTTATAGACCGTCTTAGATTTTATCAGATAATCCATGTCCTTGTTTGCCTCTCCGGTGTCTACCTGTCTGTCTTGTGATCTGTGTATATACTTAGTTATGTGTTGTCCTATATCTAGGTGTGTGGAGTGTCAATTTTTTTCATTCCCTGGTATTTTTCCTGTCATCTAAAATAACTCGATTGATTTGAAATTTCGATAATCATATGGTTTCCTGGTTACATGTATGCAAAAAAATCTCCTTACAAAGCTTAAGTTCTACTACAGTGAACTTTTCTTCACTACCATTTAGCTTTGCAATAGCAAGAGGTCTAAACAGTAATCTAATTCGTATAATAATATTTCGGAATGGCGTAGTGAGAAAAGCGATGTTTTAAAACACGAAATTCATTCGTTTTAAGGAATTCTTCAAAACCGTTTTATTTTTCCATTTTTAAAGATAATGTGAAACTTGAGTTTTGTATTAGAACTTTTGCTAATAATTCGCAATATATCAATTTAATTAGACATTTGTTGTAATAAAAGATAAAACCTTGAACTATAATATTACATATAGTGCATGTCGTTTCTTAATCCAATTTCTTTTTTTCAATGTGATTTCCTCAATATATTGCGGATTTTGCGTGAAATATTTTCTTTACATGAAATAAAAATGTAAAACAATTTAACGTCATTGTATTTAACCAAAAGAATGCAAAATGTTTTAAGCAACCAGAACAAATTAAATGAATACACAAATAGAATGATTTGAATCTATGTCACGAAAATGACGTGCACTACTATAGTTATTGGCCTCCAAATAATATTTTACATTTGTAAATTATTGGGTCGAGGTAAAAGCTGAATAAGTTACAATTAATTTGTACTGTAAGCAAAACAGTTTGCTTATTAAGATCAATAAACAATAAACATACAACCTCAGGGAAGCTTAGTTATACACCAAGGACGTTTACTAGTTTCGTTATTTTTATTACTCGTTAAACCGTACGATAGAAATCAGAAAGCATATTCTTTCATGAATGCAGGAAATCGGAAGCACCTTATAACAAATTTTGGTTTTTGTTGTCATTTTTGTATTTCCGTGTTTAAGACTTTCTGTCCACCAAAAATTGTTCTTTTTTCATACTTCATAAAAAAATGTCAATTTATATGAAATAATAATTTTATTGCCGTTGGCAATTGGCATGAGGACCGAAAAGAACTTATTCGACCTTAGCGTCTGAATTACTCACGTGAAAGATCCTTTAAACCAGTTTCATCTTTGATGCGTATTATTGTCAATTATTAGGGTCTGCTGTGTACATTTGTTCAGTATTGATTTATTAATTGTGCCCCTGTCGATATATATTTTCATTTTCTTAAACAGTGAGATGACATCAAACTAAATAAGTCTATTTTAATTGACTGATATTAGAAAATTAGAAAAGGGATAAAGATATAAACGATAATGGAGGAAAATCAAATCTAACACATCCGGATTGTTTTTCTTTATCTTGCATGCGCAATAAGGTCTTGTGTGATAGATAAAACTCACACTTTATTGTTGGTGCAAGAATATCGCTAGCCGGCAGTTGAAAAGAATTTGAATTCTGTTTCTGGAAATTAACATTTCTAATTAAAGTATCCAAAAATGATTGATTGATGGTTTCTTAACGCCACCTTAGCAATATTTTAACTACATCGTGGCGTGAACATATTATTCACAATCTAAATTATATAATAAATGGTATTGAACAAAATAGGACAAAATATTCTTAATAAGTTTTTAAACACGACTTAAAACTCAACATTTCATGTCACAGTAAAATAAGTATCTAAAAGCACAAAGTTTAGAAAATAAGAAACTATATTTTAGAGCATAAATTAATCTCTTTTAAATAATTGAAAATTTGGTCACCAGCGACAGTAACAAACAAATCAGAATGAGTTGTTCTAGAGTGGCCAATACGACAACGCGTTAAAACAACTTGCTCTTTACGACTTTTAATATACATGTAGCTATACAAATTTTTACCTATTAACGGTTGAATTTCGTGCAGTTTATTAGAAATCTGCAAGTTCCAGTCATTTTACCATAGATTTACACTGAAACATTCCAAAATACATGATTTAAAATCAGAATAAGGTATTGTACAATTAGAAATAGGATCATCTAAAGCAATTTTAGCTTCTTTGTTGACGACTGTGTTTCCGTAGATACCAACGTGACTCGGTACCCGAAGAAAGATAATTTCTTTTCCTAATATTCTTAAATTTCTATTAACCTCAAGAATGTTTAGGACCATTTTAGAATGTTTACCTCTTAATTTTCTGAACCATGTTCCAAACTTTGTTCATTGGAGTATGACAGTTTAATTTAGAGACAAAATTCTGCTAGGACGTTCGCCTTGCTTGTTTCGTCACTCTTTGAGTCTTAGTCCGGAAAATACGAAAATTATTATAAGATTATCGGGGGTAGGATGCTTATTCAGCTTTTTAACGGTTTTTTATAGTTGGATCACAGTCATCATTAAACCATGGTTTACTGAAATTGTTTGGACTTGCCGACTTTTTTGGAATAGTCTTTTTTTTCTACTGTAGACAAAAGAATTTTATTAAATGCTAATATAGTTCATGAACAGTATCAAATATTTGAGATTTTAGTTCTTCTCCACACAGATGTTCGTACAATGTCCAATAAGCTTTTTCCAGTTTCCACCGAGGAGTCTTTCTTGCATTCGAAAGAGTTAAATTTTCAACAATAATAGGAAAATGATCATTTCCACATCAATCGTCATGGACTTTCCATGAAAAGTCCAATAAAATGGAAGGATCACAGAGTTAGATCGATTGAAGAATATGATCCATTTCGTGGATGTACATAAGTATCAGAACCATCATTGAAAATTAAGTCCTTCTTGTGAAAGAAAAAAAATCCATTGTTTTCCCCTTTTCATTAACGGTCTTGCTACTCCAGATTGGGTTATGTATGGCACGCAAAAATCACAAAAAGCGAGAAACCTAGTATCTCGCGCGGAAACCCTAAATACCGATCGCGATCGAGATTCATAGTTTTGATGCGAGATTTAAATCTCGATCAAGATACTACATTTCTCAACGAGAAACCTAGTATCTCGTTACAAAACTAAGAATCTCGATCGGTATTTAGGATTTCCGTTTGAGATTCATTATTTTGCAAGCGAGATTTAAATCTCGCAAAAACCCTAAATACCGATCGAGATTCATCGATCACGTTTTAAATTATAAGGATTTCACAAACGCGAAAAATAATTTTTGCTTCGAATTTTGCGGGGATATATTTTTTCGAGGTTTAAGCCTTGCTACAACACTAATGACCTCGATTGCGGTCGGAGTATAGGATTTCCATACGCGATTTGAATTTTGCCACTACCGAGATTTTGCTACTACCGCTAAATCTTGATCGTGATTTAGGGTTTATGTGCGATATTTAAATCTCGCCTGTACTGAGATTTAAATCTCACTAAATCTCGATTAAGATTCTCGAGAAACCTAGTATCTCATTACAAAACTATTCATAGTTTTGTAACGAGATCTAGTATGAATAGTTTTGTAACGAGATACTAGGTTTCTCGGGAATCTCGTACGGAAACCCTAAATCTTGATCGAGATTTAGCGAGATTTAAATCTCGATACAGGCAAGATTCAAATTCCGCACATAAACCCTAATTCTTGATCGAGATTTAGCGAGATTTAAATCTCGGTAATGGCAAAATTCAAACCTCGTATTGAACATGTTGAAATCCTAAACTTCGATTTCGATCGAGGTTCATAGTGTTGTAGCAAGACTTAAATCTCGAAAAAAAAAAATATATATCCACGCGAAAATCGACGCAAAAAATATTTTTCGCGTTTGTGAAATCCTTATAATTAAAACTTGATCGATGTTACAAAACAAAATTGGCATCCATCAGAGATATGTATCTGC
>JAOXYI010034551.1:0-13161 GCA_028566495.1 Lithophaga antillarum
ATTGGCTTCTTGGTTTCAGAGGAGATTTTTTTTATATATTTTTCGCACAGGTTTTATATGTTAAAATATGTCCTATGATGTGGAACATCTTGGATTGAGGTCGGAGTCAAGATACACAATTTAGAAAGTGGATCATCCAAGGACCATCCCTGCCAAGTTTAAATAAAATTGGCTGAGTGGTTTCAGAGGAGAAGATTTTTACACATATTACCCCATAGGGTCCTTTGTTAAATTTTATCATACTGTGATGGCCATCTTGAATGGAGGTTGGTGTCACTGGACATAATTTTGAAAGACGAACATCAAAGAACTATCCCTGTCCTATTTGGATTTAACTGGCATAACAGTTTCAGAGAAGATTTTTACGAACTTTTCAATAGGGTCCTATACTAAACTATATCCTACGGTGGCAGCCATTTTGGATAGGGGTCGGGATCAACAGGCATAATTTAGAAAGTGACTTCAGAGGAGAAGATTTTTACATGTATTTCCCATAAGGTCTTACGTTAAATTATATAATACAGCGGCGCCCATCTTGGAATGAGGTCTACATCATCGGATATAGTTTTGAAAATGTACAACGCAAGGACCATCCTGTCATGTTTGATGTAAATCCACTTGACAGTTTTAACATAGAGGATTTTTATATCTTTTTCCAATAGGGTCCTATTTTAAACTATGTCCGAAGGTAGCGGCCATTTTAGATTGAGGTTGGAATGTGGACCACCAAAGTACCATCCCTGCCATGTTTTGTTTAAATTGTCTCAGTGATTTCAGAGAAGAATATTGTTACACATAATTTTCCCAGTCTGTCATGTGTTCAGTTATATCCTACGATGGCAGCTATCTTGGTTGGAGGTTGGGGGTCACTGGACATAATTATTTGATTATTTTGGCCAACAGGATTGTCAGTTAGCGGAAAATTTAAAGAAAATCAAATTATTAATCTTAAAGATGCTCTAACAGTTATTTACGTTTTTATTTTCTTAACGAGAAGAAATTCTTCATAAAAATATTATTCCTTATGGAATTTACAACCTATAACAAATTGGTACATCTCTGTATATAAAATAAAATTTAATTGTAATCCGACATGAGAATTACCTGCCTCGTAAATTATAGGTAGATATAGCAGGACTCGTGGTGTACGTATTGTTGTCAATGTCCTAAAGGTGTTAATTTCGTATCGTTTCCTTGGATGACAATTCACAAAATTTACAGGTAAATACAAATTAAAACTAATTTTAAAAAATAAATCGGTTTTTTAATCAAAAAAATTGTTACTTATGTAATATAATAATACTGACAGAGACATAAATTAAATCTGATACAATTTACAAGTCAGACATGTGAATCTCTAGTGAACGAAATCTGCTTTTACGTTTATGAATTAATTCACATTTACGGTCGTTAATACATTTACGACAAATTATATCAAATTTACGGCGCGGGAACCACATTAATGAGTAAAACTTAGATGGACGACCGTAAATGATTGTTAACGGCGTAAATATAACATAATGGTCGAAAAAACCCGGATTTACTCCGTTAAACTAAGATTTACTCATTAATGTGGTTCTCGTGTCCATAACAATTTAACGGACTGAAACTATAAATGATCACTGGATGGTCATTTACCAAATATTTGTTTTTAATACTGATTGGAATTTCAAGATGACCACCGGCGACGAATATAGTTTACCATTGGACTGTACGGAAAATGTGCTTAAAGATCTTGTTGGAAAAAACTGAGGCCATTAACGCAAGACGGTTTATGATTAATTATTGGATGGTTCTTCAATAAATTGTGTTTTTCAAGCTGACCAAAGTCTCAAGACACCCACCACTGAGAAACATACTGTTTTAAAATTTTACCCTAAGGGAAATGCACTTAAGATCTTGGAAAGAACTGAACCAATCAAACCAAGACTATTCACGATTAATCACTGGATGGTCTTTCACTAAGTTTGCGTTTTTTTTTCCATGCCAATCAGGATTCAAAGATTATAGAAGCAGCAATGGTGGAAAATAGTTTAACATTTGAAATGTGCAAAAAAATCTTTTTCTTTGAACATCTAATACCGAAACTATTCAAGATTCATCATTCGATGGTCTTTTATTAAGTTGTGTTTTCATTCTGATCGAATTACAAGATGGCGGCCACCAACGAACATAACTTAACATTGTACCCTATAGGAGATTAGCTTACACAAATGAAACGGTGAAACCAAAACTGTTCATGAATGAAGAATGGATAATCTTCAATTCATAACAAGGTGAGCCTCTAATTTAAATAGATGCTATCTTAGTATATTTTCACACATACCTGTTTAAATGTATGTTATAGATGTTTGCATATGTGTTTTCTTGTAGTGATGTACAGGACTATGCGATTTATTTTTCAGCCTCAGTTCATGTTAATATCAACGAGAACATGGGCGTCAAAGATATTGCCGACACAATAAAAGAAACCCTAAACTCTGAAGATTCTTTTACCATATGTGATGCGAAAGGGATTGAGATTTCAGACAGCCCTGAAACCCAAGGTATATAATAGCACAGATTTTTATACTCCTGATGGTAGACAAAAGGGACATTTAGTTTTCTTTTGTCCTTCCATCCATAATTAATGATAAAACAAATGTGATGATATTCGCATTTTGTTATTCTGAAGTTGTTGCTCGTTAGAACTATTTGAATTTTAGATCACTGAAAAATGATGTTTCCAATTTTTGTGTAATAACTTGTGGTTCCCTTTACTGATTCTATTTTAAAATGGATAAGTGCTTTCACGAATTAAAAAATCAATGTACAGTAGTACTGGTAGTCGTTTTCATGACATTATGAATATTATATTAAGAAGATATAATAATATATCAGACACACCAAGGAAATATAGTCACTCCTTGTGCATTCTATCTTATTTTTCTAAACCAGAATTACAATACAGAAAATGCATATGCATCATACAATTTCAATTACATGTAGTGATCTACCATTTGAAAAGATTCTTTTTATTGCTTGTGACTGCTTTTTTATTACATTTATTTACCCAATCCTCGATCAGCTGCTGAATAATTTGAGATGCCATAGTAATTTTCAATTAATTTGCTTTAAACATGGAGACTTCTTTTAGAAAGCTTTAATAAGCAGTTACAGGTAAAAGCAGGCACTCTGTAAAATAGTCAAAATTAAGGCTGTGGAATGCTGGCTGACTGAATTTTGTCACCTTCAGAGACATGTTTGTCAATAGGGTAAAAATTTGGAGTTGGAGTTGTACTCTAAACAAGGCAATGCTAATTAAGGTTGAGTAGTTGACTTGTTGCAAATTCACACTTTATTTTGATATTAAATACCGGGTATACTGTAAAATAATTGTAGTTGTGAACTGTCATTCATTTCGTGGATTTTTGGGGTTTCAGGGTTTGCTCTTTATGATTTAAGACAAATAAACTGCACCCTGGCGAAACATAGAGGGGTCATGTGAGCTATTGCCATCACTTGGCGTCTGTCATCGTTCGTCGTCGTTAGCTTTTCACATTTCAGTCTTCTTCTCTGAAACCACTGAACAAATTGGAAGCAAACTTGGAAGGATATTCCTTGTATGGAGGCGTACAAAGTTTATGTTTTTCATGTTGATCGATCGGAAATTCAGCATGGCTGCCAGGGCCAATAATGTGTTCTGATTCTTCTCAGAAACCATATGGCCAGTGGAACCATAACTATTTGGGAATGTTCCTTGGATGGTCCTCTACAAAGTTTATGGGTTTTTTTTTAGGGGGGGGTGTTTGTTTGATTGTTTTTTTTTTGTTGTTGTTTTTTCGCCGAATCGAAATCCAAGGTGGCCGCCAGCGTAGGACATAGTTTTACATTGGACCCTATGGTAAATACCTTGAAAGAGCTTCTTCTCAGAAACCACAGGCTCATAATAAATGGTCCTTTGCAAAAATGTTCCTTGGATGGTCCTCTACAAAGTTTATGTTTTTTTTGCCGATCCGAAATCCAAGATGGCCGTCACCGCAGGACATAGGTTAACATTGGACCCATTGAGAAAAACAAACTTCTCAATGTCAAGTGAGACAAACCAGAACGGTTTCATTGCTTATTACTGAATCATCCTTTACAGAGTTAGCTTCTTTCAATCCAAGATCCAAGATGGCTGCCACACATGAGTCTTCATGACAAATTGGTAAATTCATTTTGTTACCAAAGATACTAAATTTTAAATGTTACTTTATAATCTTCAAATTTGTTTCGACCTATGTTAGTTACATAGAGTGAAACCCTTATATGGGTTCAGATTAGGCTAATTATGCGGGTATACTTCGTATTTTGGTCTTCATCATATTTTTCAATTTTTCAATTTCTGTCAGTTTATAACCAGGTGAACGATATGGGCTCAGGTAAGCCTCTAGTTCTTTTCTTTCTTTATAGCTCACCTTAACCGAAGGGTCATGTGAGCTATTGCCATCACTTGGCGTCCATTCGTCGTCGTCAGCTTTTCATATTTCAATCTTCTTCTCTTAAACCACTGAACGGATTGGAAGCAAACTTGGCACCAACATTTCTTGAATGGTCCTCTACAAAGTCTATGGTGCCAATTGTAAATTCAACATGACCGCCAGGGCGAATAATGTGTTCTGATTTGCTGAAATTTCAACATCTTCTTGTCGGAAATCACATGGTCGATGGAACTGTTATGTTGTCATAATGTTTCGTAGATTGTTCTACTTTTGATACCCGTCAGAAATTAAAGATGGCCACTACCGCGGTACAAAGTTGACATAAGATTCAAGGGGAAATGGTAGAAAATTTTTTTTTGTCTCAAATTACATTAGAGAATGGAAGCAAACTTTGCAGGAATGTTCCTTGGATGGCCCTCTGTCATGTTTATAATTCGGTGCCAATTGGAAATTTACCAGGGCCGCCAGGGCGAATAATGTGTTCTGTTTGGCCGAAATTTCAACAATCTTCTTGATAGAAGCCGTATAGTCGATGTTGACATAATGTTTGGTAGATTGTCCTCTACAAAGTTTACACTTTTGGTGCCAATCTAAAATCCAAAATAACCACCACCGCAGGACAAAGTTGACATAGGATTCAATCGGAAATGGTTAAAAAAGTCTTTTTGTCTGAAACCATATTGGAGAATGGAAGCAAACTTTGCAGGAATGTTCCTTGTATTTCCTGTGTTATGTTTATGCATTTGGTGCCCATCGGAAATTCAACATGGCCACCAGGACAAATAATGTGCTCTGATTGGCTGAAATTTCAACCAATCTTCTGGTCTAAGATGACCGCCACCGCTGGACATAGTTTACCATAGGACCCTATGTGAAAAAAAATTTCAAAAGATATTCTTCTAAGAAGCTACGAAGATAATTAAGTCAAAATTATTCATGAATGATCATTGGATGGTCTTCTACTAAGATTGTAATTTTCATGCTGATCGAAAGTTACTATGGGACACAGTTTCACATAGGACCACTTTCGGAAAATATTTCATTTTTGGGTAGTGGATTAGCTCACCAGGTGAGCGATACAGACTCAGATGAGCCTCTAGTTGCTGGACTAGTGGAAGATACGGTTACCTTTTTTCAGCATATTGTATAATTGATAATAAAAACAATAAGTATGGTTTAATATATATAATTAATGTGTTAAAATCTGGTGCAAGATGGAATGTAAAAATCTAATTCAAGATGGAATGTGCCATACAGTAACTGAGATATAAGCTCTGATACACCCATAAATGGCCAGAAAGTGCCTGTAATGAGTGGCCACTTCATTTTTTTTTTGTTTTTTTTTTTGATTTTTTCAAAAGGATAATACTTTTTAGTTTCAGGAATAATATTATTTAGGTTGACTGCAACAGATAGAGAAATTTCTCTAGTTTACTTTGATATATAACACTTCTGTCTTACATGAAATATCCTTTTCAGTTAAAAGTTTGACCAAAGTGTGACAGTATGTAATTATTTTAAACAAAAAATGCATTCACAGTATTAACAAATCTGTAAAATGAATAAATTATATTTATTTATGTTTTCTGTAGTTATTTTATTGTTGTGAATGTGAGCAAGCAGTTCATTATTTTTTTTTTCGGTTATTACGCTTACTTTATTTATTATGGGACCTCAAAGTCAAGAGAAATTATTTCCGAAACATGTGCTGTCCATTACGTAAGACAGATTTACACAAAAACTAATGGACTAAAATAAAATATCTTTCCCATAATCTAAATATTACCATAGTACCTTAGCACATATATCTTGAGTTTTAGTAGCCATTAATAAATGTAGTTGTGGCAAAGTATTATTGCCAATCCGAAGCCGTCCCATACGTAAGATTTTTTTTGGTCCCATACCTTAGACAAATTATTTTCAAATAATACGTTGAAATTTTTTATGTTGAATACTGCTTCGCAACACTTACTTTTTTATTTTCAAATAAATTCATTCAGTATTTAATATTCTTTACACAATAACATTTCTGGTATCATATTATTGTTATAAAACAAGTAATAATTACTCCTTTACACTCTTTTGTATTTTTTTAGAAAAAACTATATGGTTTTGCCATTTATTCCAAAAATTTATAAAAAATTAAGTATTATAAAAAGCAATAGCCAAAAAAGGCCTTAGATTAAAAAAAATAACACTAAAATATATAATATTAAAGCTTTTCAGTACTTGACGTATTATAGTTAGTCAAAAACAAAACAAAATAAATATTGCGAACTTTTGTCCCATACGTAAGATATTTGGAGCACATTACTTGAAATCCATTTTCACAGAAAATATCAGATTTTATTATTTCCTCATCATGTTGATTTTGTTTACATATTCATCCATAATATTTTCCTTAAATAAATACATGTAAAATACATGGAAACAAAAGATGACAAACTTTACAGCTGAGGAAACAGACCCTCAACGTCTTGGGAAAAACTAAACAGCATCCTTGAACTTTTGCCAAAGCCAAAGTTGGCTGAGAAAAGCGCTAGTACCTGACAGTTCTTTGAGTTTTAAAAATTCAACGTTTGTTTAAATTTAATGTTTGTTTAACCGTTTGTTGTTTTTGATAATATGCATTTGTTTCTGCAAGGCAATTTTACATATGGGACAAGTCATTGGATGAATTGAAACATTTTTTCTATGTGTATTTTGTTTTCACCAATGTGACCATAACTTTTAAGCGTGTTTAAATGTAAAGCAAATCTTTAATAACAGAGAGTTATATTTTTTCCCAGTCTTCACGATAAATGTTTTTCCCCACAGGCCAGCACCATCTTTTTGAGATCTTTTTTAATTGATTATACTGGCCTGCAAGAGAAATTCTTACAGGCCCGATGGTATTTTCACAGGCCGTGGCTGTAGGGCCTGTGGCTAACCGTAAAGACTGTTTTCCACTTTGTTCCTTTTTTTTTGACTAGGTAGTATGGTAGCTCTTTTTCATTTTCCAAAAACAAGATAATATTATACCGTTATTTATGTAATTTTTCAGTGAAAATATTGGAACTCTGTACTGTAGAGTAATTTTAACAATAAGATTTTTCACCAGAATTGAGCTCTACTGGTAAACTAAATTTTCCTCTTTATGCCTATATGTAGTGTTGTCTTACGTATGGGACGAAAATGTTCACTAGTTTTGCATAAATTTCTTTGTACGTAATTAAATCAAAATGAAAGAACAACTACTTTTATGCTCCCCGAAAAATTTCGGGGAGCATATAGTTGCCGCTTAGTTCGTCCGTCCCTCCGTCCGAATATCAGTTTCCGGATGATAACTTGAATACTGTTTAAGGACTTGAGTTATACTTTTGCATATTTATTACCAACAGTGAAATATAGGTCAAGTTCGATTTTGACCACGATGGCATTTGTGGTTAAAAAATTATGCCCCTTGAAAATGTGAAAAATTGTCAAATTTGGGGTTTCCGGATGATAACTTGAATACCGTTTGAGGACTTGAGTTATACTTTGCATCTTTATTGCCAACAGTGAAATACAGGTTAAGTTCAATTAGACTATGGTGACATGTACGAATCAAGAGTTATGCCCCTTGAAAATGTGAAAAATTGTCAAATTTGGGGTTTCTGGATAACTTGAATACTTTATGAGGGCTTGAGTTATACTTTGCATATTTATTATTGACGGTAAAATACAGGTCAAGTTCAATTTTGACCATGATGGCATGTACGATACAAGAGTTATGCCCCTTGAAAATGCAGAAAAGTTGTCAAATTTGGGGTTTCCAGATGATAACTTGAAAATAGTTTGAGGGTTTGAGATATACTTTTGTATATTTATTAAGGTAAAATACAGGTCAAGTTTGATTTTGATCATGATCACATGTAGGGTTCAAGAGTTATGCCACTTGAAAATGCGAAAAAAATCTTCAAATTTGGGAATTCCGGATGATAACTTGAATACCGTTCAAGGGTTTTAGATATAATTTTGCAGATTTATTACATAGGTGAAATACAGGTCAAGTTTGATTTTGAAAGTGATTGCATGTACAGTTCAAGAGTTATGGCTCTTGAAATTGTGAGCCTGAAATTTGCTGTATACCGTCTTTTGTGGAATTTGGGGAGCATATGTCGGTTCTACCGACTTTTTCCCTGTGTTTGTTTTACAAAGATGATCACTCTTCAACTAAATCATGTTGTTAAGAAAATATATTCAATATTTTGTCATGAAAAGAAAGTTAACAGTGGTTTTCATTTTTTTTTTTTGTCTGTAAAAGTATTATAATCCATTGCTAATTGTAGTTTTAGTAAATCAAGGTGAAAACTCTAATTTACAGATTTTTATCATCTAACTACTCTTTATAATTTAGAAGTTTTGCATAGACTGACTACATACTTGTTTTTTTACATTTCACAATAACCTATAAAATCCTACGTATGGGACAAAAAATATATAAAATGGGAAATTTTTTATTCAAAATTGTAGAAGTTATCATTTATAAGTTGGGAACTTGTAAAATACATTTTCATGTTTGAAACAAAATAAAATTTGATTAGTTTAAAGCTGTTTTATTTTTCACCCTCAGTGGCCACCAAAAAGGTAGCCTTAGCTTGCACTAGTCCATATCATATTTCCAACAAAAATAAGGATGGCTGCATTATAGCATAACCAGCCATATTCCACTAATTCAAGGGCCATAACTCTGGAATCAAATATAGGTTGCACTTCCAAATTGAACCTGTGTTTTATCATACACAACAATAATACCAGGTTTGAAGAATATCTGCTGCACAGAACAAAAGTTAATTATTGGAAAACAAAGATGGACAGAAAGATGGAAAGTGAACAGTATCACAATACACAGCACCACCGCATGTGATGAGGTATAAAATTGGACACGAAGAATTAAAACTTGGCATATTTATATATTATGGTCAAACATATCTTTCCAAATAGATTTTCTAGTTGATTGTCTACTTTCCTTTTTTAATTTCGTTTCCATTTTGGGTCCTTTAATCCTAAGATCATGAAGTGGCTCATTGGATTTTAGTCAAAATATGCTATTTTTATATTACTCAAAAATTGACAAAACAGAATTTAAAAAAAAAAACAAACTTATATTGCATGTTTAACAACACTTTACCATCATAACCATGCATCTATACTTCAATTTGAGCTCATTCCGTGGACAAACAAAGCCTTATTGGCTATTTATAATATTTTCTATTTTAGTATTGGCATCCATCTTGGATGTCGAGCGGGGTCATAAAAAAAATCTTAAAGGGGACCACTCAAGGACCATTCCACTAGTTTTAAGTGAATATTTGTCAAACTGCAATGCCGACCATCTTGGATGAAGGTCAGGGTCAGCGGACACATTTTGAAAAGGGACCACCAAGTACCTTTCTTGTCATGTCTGGTTTAGACGCTTCATGATTTCAGAGGAGAATGATTCTTATATATTTTCTCTTAGGTTCCTATCTTACGCCATGTCCCACGGTGGCAGCTATCTTCGATGGAGGTCGGGGTCGTCGGACACAGTTTTGAAAAGGTACTGTGCAAGGACTATTTCTTCCCAAGATGGTTTAAATTGGCTCAGTGGTTTCAGAGGGAAAGATTGTTACAAACATTTCCCCATAGGGTCCTATGTAAAAATTATATCCTACCATGGCGGGCACCTTGGATGTAGGTCGGGGTCAACACACACACAGTTTTGAAAAGTGATCACCCAAGGACCATTCCTTTCATGTTTGGTTCAAATTGGATTCATGGTTTCAGAGAAGAAGATTTTTATATATTTTCCCGTAGGGTCTTATGTTAAATTATATCATACGATGGCAGCCGTCTTGGATGGAGGTTGGGGTCAACGGACGCAGTTTTGAAAAGGGATCACCAAAGGATCATTCCTGTCATGTTTGGTCAAATTGGCTTCATGGTTTCAGAGAAGTTTTTATATATTTCCCCATCAGGTCCTATGTTAAACTATGTCCCTCAGTGGCAGCTGTCTTCGATGGAGGTCACGGTCACCGGACACAATTTGAAAAGGGACCACCCAAGGACAATTCCTGCCCAGTCTGGTTTAAATTGGCTCAGCGGTTGCAGAGGAGAAGAGTGTTTCACAAATTTCTCCACAGGGTTCTATGTTAAACTATATCCTACCATCCTGGATGGAGGTCGGGGTCAAAGGACACAATTTTGGAAAGGGTCCAAGTAAAGGACCATTCCTTTCATCTTTGGTTTAAATTGGTTTCATGGTTTCTGAGGAGAAAATTTTTATATATTTTCCCATAGGGTCCTATGTTAAACTATGTCCCATGGTGGCAGCCATATTGGATACATATCGGCATCACCGGACGCAGTTTGAAAAGGGACCATCCAAGGATCATTTCTGCCAAGTCTGGTTTAAATTGGCCCAGTGGTTTCTGAGGAGAAAATTTTTACACATATATCCACATAGGGTCCTATGTTAAATTATGTCCCACGGTGGGGGCCATCTTGCATGGACCACTGTTAAACTTTGTCCTGCGGTGGCAGCCATCTTGGAATTCCGATGGGCACCAAAAACACGATTTTACCAAAGGACCTTCCAGTAATCATTCACGGACATGTTTAGCTTCAACAGTCATACTCGTTTTCAAGAAGAAAACCTTCAAGTGCATTTTCCATAGAGTCCAATGTTAAACTACGCCCATGTTGGAGGCCATCTTTGAATTCCAATCAGCACCAAAAACACGGTCTTGGTAACAGACCTTCCAAGGATCATTTAAGGACAAGTTTCGCTTCAATGTCTTAGTCATTTCAAAGAAGATGACCTTCAAGTACATTTCCCATAGGGTCAAATTTTAAACTATGATCCACAGTGACAGCCATTTTGGATTTCTGATCAGCACCAAAAACATCGTTTTGGTAAAGGACCTTCCAATGATCATTTATATCTATATATATATATAAAGCTTCAAATATCTCAGTCGTTTCCAATAAGATCTTCAAATGCATTCCCATAGGTACCAGTGTTAAACTTTGTCCTGCGGTGGCCGCCATCTTCGAATTCAAATCAGCACCAAAAACATGGTTTTACTAAAGAACCTTCCAGTGATCATACATGGACATGTTTAGCTTCAACTGTCTGAGTCATTTCCAGGAAGAAGATCTTTCAGTGCATTTCCCAAAGAGTTCAATGATAAACTATGTTCCACGGTGGCAGCCATCTTGGAATTCCAATCAGCACCAAAAACATGATTTTGGTAAAGGACCTTCCAATGACCATTCAAGTGCATGCCTCCCTTCAACTGTCTTCGTCGTTTCCAAGAAGATCTGCAAATGCATTTCCCATAGGGTCCAATGTTAAACTTTGTCCCACAGTAGTGGCCATCTTGGATTTCCGATCGGTACGAAAAACATACTTTTGGTAGAGGACTACCCGAGGATCATTCACACCGTAATACAGTTCCATCGGCTGTATAGTTTCTCACAAGAAGATCTTTGAAATTTCAGACGATCAAAGGACATTTTTGGCCCTGGCAGCCATGTTGAATTTCTGATCGGAACGAAAAACATAAATTTGTAGAGGGTATCCTCATGCGTATTCATGCCAATTTTGGGTCCATTTGGCTTAGTGCTTTCTGAGGAAAAGATTGAAATGTGAAAAACTAACGATGGACGACATACGGCAATGGACGCACAGTGATGGCAATAGCTCACATGACCTGCAGTCAACTCTTAAATAAATACAAAACAATGGTATACCAAGGGTTTTCTATTTACTCATAAAATATCCAAATCAATAGCAGGCAGGAGTTCAAAACGGTGAAGGTCCGAGGTCTATAACCTGTTATTGTTGGCAAAGGACCTTTCATTATTTTACAGTGGAAGACAGACCTTTGTCAATAACACCTGATTCTTCACAGCTTTTATCAAAATTGATGTAGAATAGTTTATTTACCATATAATATTCTGCCAACTTTTCATGAATTGCTGAGGACTTTTGGATTTCAAAAACGGAAAGTCTGGGACTTTCAGATAAAAAAATGAAACTTTTTAACCCTGAGCAGGTAGATGGAAAAGCATGTACTGTATCTGTAGTACACTTAATACTTACATATACCAAATGGTGACCTTGGGTAACAGAGGCCTACTGGTCGTACAGCGTAATAGAGCTCACAATTATCAGATAAGTCACAGCAGTTCTCTTTGGGTAGAACATTATCGCTGACGTATGTAAAGCCACCAATAAAAGGATTAGCTGTTAGCATACTGCCTGCTAATGGAATGCTGTTTATTATAAAGCCAAAGAACGGATCATAGCAGCACATCTGAAAACAATATTGAATAATATTATATATAGCGATATTTTTAGTCCACATGTTTGTGTTGGACCATTGATCGCCTCTAGTTGAAAGTTGATCAGTTTAAGGTAACCGATTCCAATGGTGTACACCCATTTTAGCAAAATTTACACCTTACTTGTTTAAAATTTCCATTTCCCCGTTGTTTAGTTCTCAGTTTTATTAATCGTATAAATCAAGTAGTGGACAAAAATTAGTTTTTGTAACCTTTTTATAAACCGATTGTGTAATCAATACTTGATTGGTGCAGAATTTCCGATTATAAACTAATAATCAATTGTGATTTTTTTACCAATTGCCAATCACTACCGCATGTAAATTTTGATAATTTTAGGATGGTTCTA
>JAOXYI010034661.1:0-13161 GCA_028566495.1 Lithophaga antillarum
GAAACTTCAACACATTCTTCAGTATGAAGTGTAGTTGTGCACCATATATTTAATTTTTGTCAAAATTCAAATTTGTCGAGAAAATAGCCATTTTACATGTACTTGGGCTCTAGGTAAGGGGGGTCCCATATTGTATCCACTACTCCTCCTTAACCACTCCATGGAATTTCAATAAACTTGAACGCATTCTTCAGTATGAGGTGTAGTTGTGCAGCATGTATTTAATTTTTCTCATTATTGAAAATTTTCCAGAAAACAGACATTTAACATGTATATAGGCTCTGGATGAGGGGGTCCCATATTATATCCACTACCTTCCTTAACCACTATACGGATTTCACAAAACTTTAACACATTCCTCAGTATGAGGTGTAGTTGTGAACCATATATTTAATTTTTCTCATTATTGAAATTTTTCAGAAAATAGCCATTTTACATGTACTTAGGCTCTGGAAGAAGGGGTCCCATATTGTATCCACTACTCCTGCTTAACCATTTCATGGAATTTCACAAAATTTTAACGCTTTCTTCAGTATGAAGTGTAGTTGTGTACCATATATATTTAATTTTTTGTTAATAATTCAAAATTTTCTAAAAAATGTCATTTTACAAGTACTAGGCTCTAGAAGAGAGGGGTCCCATATTGTATTCACTACTCTTCATTAACTATTATATGAAATTTCACAAACGTTTTACACATTCTTTAGTATGAGTTGTAGTTGTGCACCATGTATTTAATTTTTCTAATTACTAAACATTTTTCCGAAAATAACCATTTTATTTGTACTAAGGCTCTGGGAGAGGGGTCCCATATTGTATCCACTACTCCTCCTTAACCACTACATGGAATTTCACAAAACTTCAACACATTCTTTAGCATGCGTTGTAGTTGTGCACCATTGTTTAATTTTTTCATAGCTCGAAACTTTTCTGAAAAAATGGGAAATAGTCATTTTACATGTATAGGCTAAGGGGTTCCCATATTACATCCAGTACTCTTCTGTAACCATTATTATGGAATTTCATTAAAGTTTAATACATTTTAAAATGTGCAGTGTAGTTTTTCACAACATATTTTTTAGGATTTGAAATCCTCTAAATGGATGCTTTTTCATTTCACAATAAATAGGTTTAGTGGGGTCTGGCGGGTATTCCTCTTGTTTAATCTGAAGTTGCTATTTTCCCTTGTACTGTAAATAAGGCTAGCAGTTAGAAACATATAAAATAAAATAAATTCAGTTAGAAACATTAAACAATTCAGTTGGAAACATATTAACAAATTCAGTTAGAAACATTAGAAAAATCTACGCTTGGGACATTTTTTAAGACTTCAAACATTTTAAATAAAAATTAAAGTTGATGTATTGTTATATCAATATCTATATTGTATTGAAGCTGAAGTAATGAACATTGAAAACTCATACTAAATTTGAATTAAACCCGACGTTTATTTTACGCATTAAACAGTAAAACGTCAAAAACGCAAAGTTATGACATTTTTTTAAGGATTCGAAACAATATTTTATTCGCAACCTCTATAATGCATATTTTCTGGCATATTTTTGCTGTAGCATAGCTGAATGAACGAACACTTGTGATATATCAATAAAAACAATAAAAAATTAAAAATTCATCATTTTTCCCTTACCTCAGTTATTGAGTTGTGCTTCATTTTGATGCCTTTTGTCCTATGCGTACAGCGCTTACCATCATTTTCGCCTTGATCTTCCATTTCTCAGTATGACGTCATAAGTATGTTGCCCAAAAATCGTCATAAATGGATTTACTATTATGACATTATTGTGTGAAAGTTCAAGGATTCTCGACAACAATTTCTACTTTTTTTTCAAGCAAATTACTTTTATATGGTAAAATGTTTGTTACACATTACATGGCTAATTTAGCTATGAAAAGTAGGTTTTTGTGTTTCCAGCAAGAGAGACTTATATAAGATCGAAATAATTCTTAATTATTAAAAACATATGGTTAAAAGGCTATCATTTGATACCATACGTTTGTACGTTTATGTTTGATAAAATTATTTTGAATTCGCTTGAAAGGCAGCCATTGTGTAAGAAATTTTCAGTGATACGAGTACTGTACGTAACTCACAGTATTTGTTTTTATGCCGATCGAAAGTCCAAAATGGCCAGTATCTTCGGTTTAACATAGTTCTCTGTGGAAAATATGTTTAATAAAAATCTTCTTTTTTTTGTACCGATCTGAAATCCAACACCAACCGCAGCATATAATGTAAAAGTATTAATTTTCGCGGAAGACTGTTTATTGCCACATTAGCGGGTCACAATTTACAATTTACAATTACAATTTTCAAGATTCATTATTTCTTTAGTTAAAGTATATACAAACAATGTTTTGTGAGCATTTATTTTAACGGAACTTAGGCGGGAAAATAGCGTCTTTTAGAATTCCTAACGTTTAGGTAACAGTAATGAAGAATTTAGAGCTACGCTTACATAAGTTTTTCCGAACTTCAATTTTTAGTTTACGGTGCAGAGACATAAGTATTTATATGATGCGATGTGAATATACAGGTGAACATGACGGAATAAAACTGCAGGCTTAAAGAATAATAAATTGTATAAGATTATTGTTTTTCAGTTCATTTGAATTGTAGCCTTCATTAACCTAAGTCCTACTGGATATTGTAATGCCAACCCTGAATATTATCTTATAACCTATTTCAAATATGTATATGCTTTTATATTAGATATCCTCGGGAATCGGGGGCTTTTTCTAGCTTATTTTATTAGGAAGACATCAGACAGGCAGTCTATTTTCTGTCCTCTGGTGTTTTCATGAGATAGTTTAATTTGGTCTTTACAGTACCGGCCTGGCGAAATTTAAACAAAAGCTAGTGAGAAGCTGGCAAACTGAAAACCCATTCTGAACACTCGCTAGCAACTGTTTACAGCGAGGCTTTCAAAAGGCTGGTCACCCCTCAAAGCTTTTCGCTGGAAAAATATAATTTTGCCAGCTACAGTTGACAGCTTCCGTTGAAAACTTAAAGATTGTCTTGGAAAACTCGTCAGCCTAAAACTTTGTTTATTAGTCATTTTGGTTCTTAAAAAAATAATAATAAACATCCGCAAGTTCCTGTAACTTTAAACAATATTATCAGTTTTGATCTGTTAAACAAGGCTGGCAAGTGTTCAAAGATTTCACAGCTTATGGCTGTCATAAGACCTGGCAGGAGTTCAAAATGGTTGTCAATTTTACAACTCGCTAGCAACTGTAGCTAGCTATTTGACTGTCAATCTTTGCTAGTTATTTGAAACTCTGGCGTTTAACATTCGCCGGGCCAGTACTGTAGTTCCTGTAGACGGATTTATCTTTGTTTCCTGTTTATTACGTTTGTGTTTAATATTCTTTCGTCTTGAAGGCTTGATCAGCCTGTAGTAATAATATCGCACCAACAGCGTGTATCTGTATCTCTACTTTGTTAAGGTCTCGTACAAAGTAGAAAGATAAATCTGATAATATAGCTTTGAATTTGATAATACTAAGGACAGAATATTCCCTCTGCACTTAGAAGTAATTAACCGCATTGCAAGTAATCATATTTTTTTTTTTTCTAAAACAGCTCTTTTATCGCATAGATGATACGAAATTACCTTCAACAAAAATAGAACTTTTGTTTGCCGAATGTTTATTTTGTAAATACTTCTGTGTCTGAAATGGCGCATTATTCAAACGCTGCTGATTTGCTGCATTACGTATGTTTAACAGAAACATTTCTACAGTGATGATAGAATAACATAAAACATGTTTTTCCCGTGGATTGTGCTTATCATTTTCTCGGTAACGAAAGGTAAAATGACAGAAATGACCGAAAACGAGGACAAAGATCCTTTGATGATGCCTTTGTTAGATAACGAAGGCGCTCCTTTGATAGCGATGCTAGACACTAAAAAATTTAATGGAAAAGTTAAAACTTACATTCAAACACTGATGGAATAATGTTTGCTTCGTCATTCAAAGAAAAGGTTAGAAGCATTGTTAAGGAGACTCTGGCAGATTCAACGTTGGATATTCGACAAAACCTTACTGTCCAGGGTAGACCACTTGTTGAAGTAATAGCTGGTAAGTTTGGAATTTAATTTGCGTAGATAATTGCAAAAGGGATTAAATAATCTGCATAGAAGATTAGGTTTAACAGTGTATATATTTTCATATTAACTTCTAAGGTAACTTTCTAATAAAACTTTATTCTTAATTACATTTTTTTATTATCCTAGATCCGGGATCCTAGTCATCGCCTGTCATATTTATTTTCAAATTTAAAGCCTGTGTAGAACCTTTGTACCTAATAGGCCCAGAGCTGGCATGATTGACCCGTTGATTGTGCTGCGTAAACATTGTAAGCAGCCTAAGTCTACCTTAACAGCATACCAAAGGCTCTTATTGGCTGTAATGTTGATCTTTTGTAAGAAATGATTCAAGTCAAATAATTACCAAGTCGGTTAATATATATGTTTCTATGAGGTCTTTTCTCATATTTACGATTTTGAGGGCGTCAAACAACTGAAGGAGCCGATAGCAAAGAGTATAGTGTAACAAAGGTTTATTTTGGGCAAAGAACAGCCAACGATATCGAAGAATGTAGACTACACCGTGTATCACAATTAAATGACGTAACGCATCTCCCATTTCACCAGAATGATGGTAATGGTTCTTTATAATATTTAAATTATGTGCCAGTTAGGAACTAAGGCGATCACTATCACTGATTACTTGTGCAGCTTAACACTTTCAAAATCTTGTCAGTAAACAGCGTAGCCGGTTTAATAGAAACTCTGAAGAAAGACGTTAGAAGATTAGTGTCGGCACGATTTATTTTCGTATATTTTCGATCAGAAATTTAAGATGACCATTTTATTGTGAAAATGTGCGAAAACCATTTGTCAGAAATCATATAATGGATATTATGTAGATTCTCAAGACGCGTTTTCATTTCTTTTTTCAAAACATGTCTGAGGAGTTGCGATGATAATGTCTCCATGCTGGACTGGGTAGAATTTCAAATGGACAACAACTCTTGAAAAACTCAATGGATCGGAATATCATACCTTCAGGGATGTTCGCACATCATTATGTGTTATTGTACACATATTGTACTTCATGTAAATTGGACAAAGGACACATGAGTTGGTCGGACAAACGGACGGATGGACCGACAGGCTGATTTATATGTATCCCAAACTCCGTTTGCGAGGGATATAAAAAACTGCAATGCACACTGAAACATTAAACCCACTACTAAAGTAGATTTCATTGAAATTTTTGTACAGAAAAACTTTTTCGTGTATTTTGTTATATGTTATATATTTATATATCGAAGCATCCTGCTGTGCTTTGATTCAATAATGAAAATAAAAAATACCGCGGCAGCAACACACATCAGTCTCAGTTATGAAACAAGACCACATGGCATTCAATAGTTTAGGTTGTCTATACGAAATCGCAATCAAATTATCATGTAGTACGTCAGTAAACAGCTTAAAACTTCTTCCCCTTAACTCTGTAGAAATATTGTATTAGTATTTGGTAGCAGGAGTTTTTTCACCCAAATCATTGAAGTCGAACAAAACATTGAAGATGTTTGGATCAGTGTCCTTTGCGATACTTTCTAAGCCTTTGATATTATAAGGTATCTTAAGGATTTTTTTTCAGGATGACGTTTTTGAATCCAAAACTGTGAACAATTTGTTCTTCGTTGTAGTTATCGACTAAAGCTGCATTTAAGGTGGAATCAGATACATATTTGTGATATTTATTTTGCAGCTCCTGTCCAATATGAAGGTAAGGCTGTCGAAAAAAATTTGTACCAGTGCTTTCATGAAAAACATCAAATACAGGCTCAAAATGAGCACAAACCTTCTGAATAAATAGAGTTTACTAACACAGGACCTGTATCTAGCGATGAATATTGAGCCCTTCACCATTCCGCTGTGTGGTCATTCTTACTTTGGGGGCAATATACATATATGTTAGTATTTGTCATTGTTACACATGCAAATATTTCTTCTTCCGTACCCCAGGTACCTATGTCTCTCATACTAGATTTTCTCAAATACTTATCTACAGGTCTTGGTTCAACAGATTGGAATTTTGCTTCATTATGTTTTATAAAATCGAGTATATAGTCCCTGATTATAACTTGATACAACTGGACACCAAATAGTGTGTAACTCATCGCTCGGAAAAGACAGTTCCCTTCCACTCTCATTGATACTATTCCTCTTGGTTTGGCGTTGTATGCAACCTCACACATTTTCTTATGGACATTTTTAACCTGAATACCGAACATTGTTGCTTTGGGGATTTTTTGCCAGTTTTTATCTATGCATCGAAGCAGCATTTTTTGCTTTTGGGGTTCTGTACATACAATGTATGTACTCTGATGTGTCGTCACTATCAGTCTCCTCTATAGGATCTTTTTGCTTCGTCTGTTCGGGTTCATTTGATGATGAATAACTATACTTTCTTTTCTTAGGTGGAAGATGTGACTGATCCTTTCCATGTAAAACTTTTCCTATTTTTTCTGCATCTTAAACGTGTCTGTCTCTGACTTGTCGATCCATGTCTTGTCTGTCCATAGCATATTTTTCTGACCCTGCTTATGGATGACACAGTGAGGCTACTCTGTAATCAAGTTCCATTGTCTCACAGAATGGATTATTTAGCTGATTGCAAACTCTTTGCCCTGATCTGTTATTACTATCTTCGGCATCCATGCGTACATGTAAACTTTATTAGACATGGTTATATCGTTTCCGCTCTTTTGCCTTCTACATCTACCCACTTGGTAATGTATTTCTTGAAAACGAGAATATAGCTCTTTCCTACAAAAATAAATTAATTAATTAATTATTTTTTTATTTTTCATCTGATTCTGATGGAATTTTATACCCCGACCTAAAAAAGGCAGGGGTATATAGGAATCCTGCTGTCCATCCGTTCGTCTGTCACAGATGCTCTCCAGTTTGAAAGTAATGAGTGCAACTTTCAGAGTCTTCAAATCTCGACCGCACGACTTCCAATCTGGTACACATAATATTAAACTGGTGCACACCAATGTATAAAGTGGTGTGCATAACTTTGACAAATTTGGCACGACTTTATCACCGACGTCATAATGTTTGATCTGACATTGATAATGAACTTGTCATGAACACAGAATCAAGGTCATTTTGATCAAGAAAAGCCATCAAATTAAATTAATACTTAGGTTTTCTTTATATAGATATTGTAACATTAGCTGTTAGTGTGTATTAGCTGTTTGACACAGTATGTTTTTTGGCGCTAAGCTAAGATTCATATTTTACGATCATATCAAAAAATCAGATAATCTATACATATTCGAATGAAATGTGAAATTTTCACTACTTTCAAGAAAATAGAAAAATTAAATTTTATAAGTGTATAATAATATAAGCTGATAAGAGATGGGAAAATACGTTAAAAGAGATCAGGATGCCATGCAAACAAATCTAAACATATTAACAATTATTTACATCCGGGGAGTCAAAGACGGTCAGATTTGACGTTGCGACCAGTTAAATTTAAAGAAACGGAATGTCTAATCTGACCGTCTTTGACTCCCTGGATGTACAATATTGTTGCCGAAAGATAAGTCTTGAAAATGTTTTGGCTATTAAAGTAAACAGTCTGACACCTCAGGTGAAAATGAGAAGAATTTTAGGGTTGACGCGAATTATTTGCAGGAATAAAAGGTGTTGGAGAAAATTTTAATAATATATCTATAACAGCAGATTTAAGGACCGAACAAAAATACAGTGATAGAATTTAAATAAAACCGTAATGCAGTATCCCTAAATGTATTGTTGCAACTTCGATGCATGTCAATGAAATGAGGCACTTCATATGATTAGTCCAACAACATATAAGACTAATTATCAAAAACCAATTCGCCATACAAAATAAAGTAATATACTAAAAATGAAATATACTTTGTTCCTTTCGACTATTAAAATGATTTGTCTAATGACCATCGAAGCAATTCGTCAAAAAACAGGGGAGAAGCGTACATGTCTCCATAGTGTTTCATAAAGCAAAACTGACCAGGTCTATAAATCTGATAATAATTGTTGAATCATATCAAATATAGAATATATATTCTTCTGCTCATGATAACAGAGCTACATAAGATATATCAGAAAGATCCTTTAAAGGATTTCAAGAGGGGAAACCTGTACAAAGTGTGAACAACGGACGGGCGCTATCAATATGTCCCCTCGTCGCATTTCGGCGGTGGACAAATATAAAATCTGATAATATCTGCCTACTGCATAAACCGTTACAAGCATATGGGAAAGAAGACTAATAATAACATTAGCCCGTTTTTATTTGTATTATTATTATTTTGACGATCCGAGCTAAATACAACTGACTGAGCTAACCTGAACACTTGAACCCTTGACCGACATTTACTTAGAATCTAGATTGATAGAGTTGTATACATTTCCTAGGTACAAGGATAAAATCGTCTACAATAGGTGATAAACGTATCCTTGTTTCTTCCAAAGGACCAACCAAATTCATTCCAACTTTGCAAATACCTCATCCGAAACTGGTATTGATTTCAAAGGTTTTTTGGCCTTCTTTAAGTTCTCCTTACGTTGACACTTGTCACAGCTATTTAAGAACTTTTGCACATCTTCAAAAGACCCTCTCCAGAAATAACGGGTACTGATTTTCCTCCACCTACAAGACGATGCAAATTTTTAAATTATTTTTCACTTGCAGTATATTTTCCAGTCAATCAGCTATTTACGTACGATCATGTCAGCGTGTGATATTCAAGCTTTAGTCGATCAAGTTTCTTCTATTTTTTTTAAGAAATGCTATAAAAACGTTTGAGTAGCAAACGGACAATGTCTATACGTTCAAGTAAACATGATAGGAGACGTGACAAAATAGAATTTTTCAAAATTTATATTTTCTTTAATCTTCCACTGAACCGTCGATTCAGTATTCATTCAATGAATTGTTAATGGTTCTTATTTTGACAAAAGTGTAGGATTCTTTATAAACGAAATTTAAGAAATACAGAAACTGTTTGTTCATTCCAGTCAGAATTTGACAATACTGATGACGGGCTTATGATATTTGCTGCCCTTGCATCAAACAGCCGAGGACACTTCCTTTAGGGAAGCACTTATACCTGCGTTGTCCTTCGAAACTGTAAATAAAATTACAGAAATTTTGTTTCCCGACTTGGTAGCAGAACGAACATTTTAGTGCATTATGGGAAAATAAAAAATTGCATGCTGTCCTTAAAATTCCTGCAGTTTTTTTTTTTTTCATGTTTTTGGGGGATTTTCTTGTTTTTTTTTGTTTTTGTTTTTTGTTTTTTTTGTTTTTTTGCTATTATCTATCTATTTATTTATTGACCCAAGTAGGTGATAACTGTATTGTATTAGGATATTTGCCGACACCGGTGATTTAACTGTCGCAAATTAAGTTTTTGTGGTGACAAGTTAGCAGAGCTAGTAAAACGGGTAATTACATCGGTAACTACATCTGTAAAATTTTGATTGAGGTAGGCAAATATTGGAATATAACACTGTTATCTCTTTTATAATGCAATCGCAAAAAAATTCAAAAATTAACATTTTAAGTCATCGGAAACTGCGCTTCAAGTTCAAGCATGTTAATCGTGTATTTTATCACCTCAAATTTTTGGCGTCATCCAATCAAAATCGACATTACATCTGACGTTGCTTTAGGATAAATGAATTAGCAACGAGCAAGACGTCAATTTAATTGTATTTCGGACAAAAGCAGACTTTAGCGTAACCTTCTTGGAAATACTTAAATGTTTTCTGTAGAAAGGAAATCGAATAACTGCGTCCCTAAAAAGAAAAGGAAAAAGACATCTTATGCTACATATATGTATCTATAATTTCTGAATGGAAAACACGAAAAGGTAATTTTTTTTCCAAATATGTTTGAAAAATCTAAATAATAGATCCGATGTATTTCATTAAATTATGTATAATGTTTCCAGGCAAGCACTTTTGTTATATCCCATATAAATTGAAGATTTCATATATTCTCATCTGTTATAAAGATCTGCTTCCACATGCAAATGTATAAATGTTCTCAGTTACTTATCAAAAGGATTTTGATTTTCTCAGTAATTGTTGCGTTTTCCGTAACATTTTGTCTTGAAAATTTCTTACTGAGAAGGGTGCCAAATCAGTTTCAAAATGTACCTTTTTATAATTATTTATTTCTTGTGAGGGTACGGGCTACATTGCACACAATTCGGTGGTTAACCGCCTATGGCACTGTAAAATTTGGCAGATAAGAGTTTTCAAATAGCACGAAGTAGGACCCTATATACAGTCAATGCATGAAGAAATCATTCTTTCAAATAGGCACCATCGCTATCAGATTAAAAGACCTGTCTGCCAAATAAAAGTAATAATAAAATACGAAATGGGGACTAAATAGGCACATTAACCTGCAATTCTTGCTATAGCTAAAACTGGTGTTAGTATTGATTTCGTAGTATAATAATAATAACTTTATTATGATGTAACCATACTCCTATTCCAAAATAATCATTTATTAATTTTTTATTTACTTTGAGACAGGAAGTTCGTAGTCTCGTTGAAAAAAAAATGATTATTATATTTATCTTGTGAACGCCAAGATGGCCACCATGTATCTGTGAATGCACACTTTATACTGTGCCTCTTTCCTTTTCATATACGACACGTAATGCTTTGTCTTTTTGTTGGTTAAAAAATGTATTATCTTTTAGAAAGTATTTTCGACAATCTGTCAATAAAATTTTTCTTCTCGTCCAAGGATCCTCGTATTATCTTTGGATAGATAGCATGAAGAAGATAACTTGTAATTTCCTTTAAACGTTTCCCATCCATTCCTTGAAAATTCTTCACAACTACTGAGGGGCCATTCTCTTTATTTAGTCACAGAAAGTCCGAATTATTTTGAAGCTGATTTGAACTCTTTTCATCCTTTGCTATTTTATAGACACGTGACTTCAAAAGACATTTTTAGATCAAAGACAACATGCAACATTGAAAGCAATTAAGTTATAGCTTTCTCATGGGAATTTCTACAGGTGTTATGTCATAGGGTCATGTGGTTCGCAAAAACAAATTTTCCCACTGACCCTTTTTTAGGTCAACTTCTATATGAAAGTCCCGGGGGTGGTGGGTAACTCTCGAAATTTTTGATTGGGTTGTGCTGCGTCAATCCCAGAAAACGAATTAATACTAACGCTCATCAAATTAACACCCAAAATAAATAATTTTGATGAAAACATACAACAAAATCAAAATTACCGAATTTGCTGCCTTCGAAGCGCTTTCATCAGAGCCAAAAGTTTGGAAAGCCAAAGATATATAAATACATGGGCAGCTACAAAATAAAAAGGGGCCTAAAAGAATAGCCAAAACCGTCTAAGATAAAATATGCCTGAGGGAATTGGAACCTTAGTTTCTATTAATTTATCAACTGAGAATTTATCAAATTAATGCCATTCAGTCAATATTTACATAGTATCTAAACCATTACTGCTGTAAGAAAGTTTACAGAGATAAGAGACAATTAATGTAATAAATGACGCAAATTTGTCTGGTCTGTGAAATTTCATATCCAAATAAATACCAGATAGTAAAATTGTAACCTAGAATCAATTCTTTGGGTTAATATATACCTCAAATTAATGCTAAGTACAGACCCAAATTTGTCGCATAACCCCGTATAGGTTTATATAGGGAGTTGCATCCCCCCGGATGAAAGTACAGCAGAGCCGGGGGTACTTCCTATATATAAGTGATGGAAGGGTGTTCCAACAATCGGTGTCCAATTTCTGATCACATGACTGTCATGGGGTATACTTTTTTTCACTAGTTTCTGAAAAGGATTATTCTGTGATGGAGTGCATCAGTAATCTGATAAGAGGTCACAATTTTTCCAGTTTCTTGGCAACTTTACGTCAGATTTACAAGTCCATCGTGAGTCTGAGTTGAATCTAAGGTGAATATATTAGACGATTCTATCAACTGAGGGTTCATTTCAAATTGATGCTCGGAATATTCTTATCTTTAACAAGTCTGGGCGAAGTGATTTTTAGGAGTTTCCTAATGTTATAAACGATGGCCATTTTCGCTAGTTGTTAGGGTCACCACAGCGGATACAATTTTGAAAGGGCAACTCGCCAAACACTGGTCCCAATTGGCCAAGTATTTTTAAAGAAGATAAAATTGTGAAAGTTTACGGACAGAAGTTGACGACAGACGACAGACGCCGAGTAATGACATTAGCTCACACTCGACCTTTAGTTCAGGTGAACTATTAAACGAAACAAGACAATTGAAATAAGCGGAACAAAATAACAAACTTCGTAACTCCAAAATTCTTTTATTTTTTTTATATCTTTTCATTTCTTATTCAATATTTATTTCATGGTTCGGCTCAAATTGAAGCATAATTTAAAAGTTTGGCCATAGTTGAACATAAATTAAGATGAACAACGTGAAATAAAATAAAAAAAAACGAAAAGAAACGGAATCATCGAATGAAATGGAACAATTATGAAAACTATATATACAAATGTGTAATGAACTCACGATAATTACACATGTCTAGAGACATGACCTCCACCTTTCATAGCGAATTGACAACCAAAAGAGCAAAAACAAAAAAAACAAAAAAATATAGGACGTTTGAGCAACAAAGTATAACCCATTTGAGCGAAGAATTTTTTACCCTTTGAGCGAAATTCTGCAAATACTAAACCTTTTTGAGAGAAACAATATATGTATGTACCTCTTCCGTTTGCCAGATATTTATGTCCGTTGCCCATTGTTTACCACAAGGTGGTGAAAGTAGGATTTTGATCAGGGTACATGTAAATTTTAAGTCACGTTAATAAGCAGAAATTTAATACATCTAAAAAGCACATTAACTTTCAAATCTTAAGTCTAGATTTTGTAACGACACTGTACATTCACGTATCTGTTCTCGCCTGATATTTGAATGCAAGTGTACGTATACATTTTTCTCGAGTTATCTTTCCACTCAAATATTGCTGGTATAAGTTACTCTAGTAGCTTCGTTTCTTTTTCTTTGTCTGCC
>JAOXYI010034772.1:0-21290 GCA_028566495.1 Lithophaga antillarum
TAAAGCCCTGTCTGGCTCAGAATTTTTGATTAGATGATGTGGTATGGAAAACAAAGTAGGGGCGCGAGGGGTATTAGTCCCACCTTGCGGACAGCTCTATAGTATTCGTATTACATTTAGTTTGTATTTCACAGTGCAGGCAAGTAAGAATGCAAGTTTTCACCATATTTCGGGTTGACCAAGCCGTCATCATTTATCCGGTATTAGTTGTTAAGTTTTGCCAGTCATAATAATATATGGCGATGTTTTTGGGGTTTTTTTTTGTTATTTATTTATCTATTTTTTGGGGGGGGGGTAATTTTTTTTTAAATATAGACATGCATCTCTAATTTACGTTCGTAAATCGTACTTTTGCTGATGTAAGATATTCTCCAAGATTTTTATCTCTTTTAAAAAGCAATCATTGGAGGTTGTTAAACATCAAATAAATCTAGCACTTTCATTATATTGTATTTGTTATAGTGACCAGAGTTTCCGAATTATTGATGATAGGTTCCGTATGATTGGGCGGTATTTTGTAATAACTACTAGAGGAGGTGTTTTTATTCGTACTCGATCTGTATATTTCAATATTTTATTTCTGGATCTTCGGAACGTTATCTTTATTATTTTATCCATTTCTCTGGATTTATAGCCTCTCTTTAGTAAATTTTGTTTAAAGTTTAAAAAGTTTGATTTCTAATTGAAGATTATTGAGTCTTGCATATCAGATTATTTCGCCTTTAATTAGGCCTGATGCTTGCTTGTTGCCATTACATTACGTAGGCTTGTGGTGTGATCTAATATCTAATTGTTTTGAATATCAGTCTCGTTTTTACGCTGTAAAAATATATTTTGAAAATGAAACAAAAATAAATGAGGGTTTCTTTTCTTCGATTCTCGAGTTTCAAGTAGACGATTTCGAGTTTCGAGTGAGAAAAATTGAGTATCGAGTTGTCGTTTTTGAGTTTCGAGTTAGAAAATTCGATTTTCATACTCGGAACTCGATTTCCTGACTCGTAACTCGAATTTTCTAACTCGAAACCCGACTTTTTCAAGTCGAAACTCGAATTTCCAGAACACGTCCATTGCTAAATCTTTGGTGTTTAGTCTGTAACGTTTAAACCAATAGATGAATTAAAATGATTTTTTTAACACAAATATTAAGCAGCATCAAACGAAATTTTGCAAAGGAACCCTTTTACTCTATCTCAAGGGTCGTATAAATGTAAAAGGAGGGGTGTCAAAATTGCAATTCACTTCATGTCCCGTCTTTAACTTTAAATGAATCAATTAATACATTTGTGAAGAACTGTTAGACACCATACGATGATACGTCGTAAATAACCACCGGTACTCAATGGTCACAGAAATTGGCGGAGCTTTTGTCAAAATTACCACTTCTTTTTTGTCAAGTCTATAACTTTTAAATCAGTAGATGGATAAAGATAATGTTTTGCACAAATGCTAAGCACCACCAGATACAAAAATGCTGTCGTGAAGTTAACCACCTCCTGACCCCTATCTCCAGAGTAACAGAAATAGGATGGCCTTTTGTCAGTTTTGATATTCATCTCATGTCAAATCAGTAGACGGATTAAGATAATATTTGCACAAATGATAAGTACCATATCAGATGATCTGTCGAGAACAGTTCTCGTGACCCTATCCTTCCAACACAGAAATTAACGGGGCTTCTTCGAAATTACTGTCTGTAACATGTAAATCAGTAGATGGATTAAGATAATATCTGTCGATGACCAAAGTGACTGTATCCCGGACTTATCCTAAGGGTCACACAAACTGGCGGGGCTTTTGTCACAATTACCATTCAATTCTTGTTGAATTTTTACCATTATACATTTTATATTTGGAAACGATTCTCATTTTGAAATGTTATTTACAACAAACCATAGTGATTCGTTCAATATTGCGGAAGCCGAATAGTACTATCAAAATAAATCCAGTTTTTACACGACAGAATAAACGAAAAATGTTTAAAAAAAATATCTAAGTATTTTAAATTTAAAAGTGAACAAAGTTTATTATAAAAACGATATTACGCAATTAAAAAAGTTGAAACAAAATATTCAAAGCAAAAAATTAAAGAAAACATTTTTAAATAATAAAAAAAAATAATAAAAATTTTTTTAAAAATTTTAAAAATTAAAAAAAAAAAATTAAGTTGCCAACAATGCTTGGTTACTGCAGGAAGTGGACTATAAGTACTTTCAGTTTTTTTTTTCTGTTTTATTACTATTTTTTTATCTGAATTGTGTTCATGATGGTAAGTATGTATGAAGACCATTCTATTAATAATAACAAATATGTACGAATGTCAGTATCAATAAGCAATATATCTGTCGAAATTATTTCTTAACCTGGTGTTAAGAAAATAAAAGCTGCAGGTAGTCAGAAATTTACGTGCCACATGATGAAACAATATAAACAGGATCTGTGGGAAAGTTAAGATTATCAACCTTTGAAAGATGCGTAAAAATGCTTTTCGTTTAAATTACTGACCACGGTCCGTTATAATGAAATATTGCATTTCACAATGTTATATTCTACAGATTTGTTTTCGTTATAGGTGATACATATGTATGAAATCTTTACATCAAAGTACTATGTAGAATTTTAACGGGAAAATTGTTCTATAATTATTAGAAGCATGATGACCTGTTAACAATAAATTTACTTTCAATCAAGGATAGTTTCTGTATATAAGTAGAATACAACTAATTTACAAATATGAATGAAAAGCTACATTTTTGTATCCAGTACAGAAAGCATGAAAATTGACGATAATCCCCAACAACCAAACTGTCGACAAAGATAAAGGAAAAACTACTATAAAATTATGTAAAATTTTCAAAAAACAAACCAACTTTTTCGTGTTTCCATTTAATTATTACTTTTGTGAATGAAAAGTATACATTATGTACCAAAAACGTTTTGCCTTTTTTTTATTTACTTTTTTTGTCAAAATTTGCATCGGGGTGCTTTTTCATGATACCGTCTGTGTCCAACGGTTATAAGAGTTTTTTTTTTCGACAGTCAGCGTCCACGGCTCATTCGCCCATTTACTGTTTTAAAACCACTGAGCCAATTTTAATAAAAATTGGGCGGAATGGTCCTTTTGGTAATCCGACCTAAACTTTTTCATCTAGTTACACTGTATACCGCCTCTCATCCAAGATGTTTGCTGTGAGTAATAGAATTGTAAACCTGTATTACAAAAAGAAAATAAAAAAAAAACTCCATCAAAATCAGTTAAAAAATACAAATTTCCTGTATAGTGCGAAAATTGAAATTTGGCTTCTTTGACTCCTTATCTCAGAAACTGTACGAATTACATAAAATCCACGGACATATTTCCGAAAGGCCTTGCCACAAGCGAGGAGATTCCAGTCACAAAAAATCCATCAAAATACGAAAAAAAAATATATAAAAAAAATACCAAATACGAACATAATAATAATAATATTAAAAACCCCCACTTTTCGTCCCCTTTTTAAAAACGGTAGGGGATAGAACCCTCATTATCGAACTTGACCTATATTTTGTGTCAAGGAACATTGTGTTAAAATATTAAAAGAATTGGTCGTCGGGTACAAACGATAGAGCAAGGAAGTATTGTATTGACAATATAATACTTCCATGGTTAGAGCAAGGAACCAATTGTTCACAGGCAATGCCGACATACCCGTACCATAATACGTCCGAAATTTTTGCGGCGGTATAAAAAAATCCATACTTTTGACACGAATTATCGTGAAGTGCAGTCAATTAGAGGCGTGGATGGTAGATTGGTTTATATAGCTGACTCATAACCACGAACCATGCGCTCAACACCGTTGTCGTGGAGTTCGAGCCCCGCTTGCCCCCACTTCATGTGTTAAGGATATCAGAAACCTACCCAAGATCAGGAGTTTTACCGGTCAGATGAGCAGCTGTCCGGGCTTTCCTCCCCCCAGGAACAGCTGAAAAAATTGTTGAACGTGACGATGAACGCCAACAACGCAACCCTTTGAGTCGCAAGGGTGCCAATAAAACACAAAACTGATATCGGTCAACTAGCAATTTAATCTTGATTGAAGATTATGAACTGAAGTTCGTAACCGCACTAACATATTCTTTGAACCATTCAATTTTATATATGAATGATATCTAATTGCTGTTTTGGATTCGACACAATAAAAACGAAAACAATATTCCATGATTATATAATATTTATATAAAGTAGCTGAAAAAAATCATTGTGAGTTGCTAATATTGGTCATTAATATGGACCCAAGTTTTTTTAATTTACTTCACAGGTTGTGTGTTTTAATGGAGACACTATAGAGTGCAACCTAAAAGATTTTGATGCTGAAAATTCGCAGCTGAAAAATGATTTCAAAGATGCAGTGTATTCTCGTACAAAATTCCTGGCTGCATGGCAAAATATTCAAGGTTAGTCCAAATGTGTTACATTTTTAGCTCACCTTACCCAAAGGGTCATGTGAGCTACTGTCATCACTTGGTGTCCGTCGTCGTCCGTCTGTCGTTAGCTTTTCGTATTTCAATCTTCTCCTCTGAAACCGCTAGGCCAATAGGAAGCAAACCTTGCAGGGATGGTCCTTGGGATGTCCCATTTCAAAATTTGTATCCGATGACTCCGCCCTCCTTCCAAGATGGCCGCCATATGTCGAAAATGGTGAAATTTTAATAATCTTCTACTTCAGAACCACTGAGCTAAATGGAACCAAACTTGGTACATATAGTCATTGGATGGTCCGCTCTCCAACCTATATCCGACATATCGGTCTGTCATCCAAGATGGCTGCCCATGACCGTTTATACAAATTAGCTGTAATTTAGCAGTAAATTCATTAAAATCTTCTTCAGAACAATAGAGCCAAATGGAACCAAATTTGGTATTTAGTCCTTGGATGGTCCTCTTTGAAAATTGTATCCGACAAGTCGGTCCGTCATCCAAGATGGCCGCCACCGCGGGACATAGTTTAACATAGGACAAAATGGCAAAAGCATTCAAAGATCTTCTCAGAAACTACGAAGACAATTAAACCAAACCTGTTCATGAATGATCATTGGATATTTCTCTACCAAAATTATAATTTTTACGCTGACCGGAAGTCCAAGATGGCTGCCACCGTAGGACGTAGTTTAACATCGGACCCTATGAGAAAAATATCCAAAGATCTTCTTCTTAGAGACTATAGACAGTTAAACAAAACTGTTCAAGAATGATCACCAGATGGTCCTCTACAGAGACTATAATTTTCATGTCGATCGGAAGTACAAGATGGCCGCCACCGCAGGACGTACTTTAAGATAGGACCCTATGAAGAAAAAAAAAACATTCAAAGATCTTCTTCTTAGGAACTATGAAGATAGTTAAACAAAACTGTTCAAGAATGTTCGTTGGATGCTCCTCTACAAAGATTATAGTTTTAATGCCGATTCGGAAGTACAAGACGGCCGGCACCGCAGGACGTAGTTTAATATGGGACCATATGGGAAAAATATTCAAAAATCTTCTGAGAAACTATGATAAGAATTAAGCCAAAACTATTCACGAATGATCATTGGATGGTCCTCTATCAAATTTGTTATTTTCATGCTGATCGAAAGTCCAAGATGGCCGCCACCATAGGATAGTTTTACATATGACTCTATCGGAAAAACATTCAAAGATCTTCTTCTTATAGGAACTTTGAAGACAGTTCATGAATGATAATTGGATGGTCCTCTACCAAGATTTTTATAATTTTCATACTACCATAGGATAGTTTTACATATGACTCTATCGGGAAAACATTCAAAGATCTTCTTCTTATAGGAGCTTTGAAGACTGTTCATGAATGATAATTGGATGGTCCTCTACCAAGATTTTTTATAATTTTCATACTGATCGGAAGTCCAAGATGGCTGCCACCACAGCACACAGTTGAACATAGGACTCTACGGGAAAACATTCAAAGATCTTCTGAGAAACTACAAGGACAATTAAACCAAAACTGTTCATGAATGATCACTGGGTGGGCATTTACAAAGTCTTTGTGTTTTTATGCTGAATCAGAAGTCAACATACCCGCCACTGTTGAATATAGTTTAGCATAGGACCATGTTTGGAAAATTTTTCAGTTTGGCTTATGGGTCAGCTTATAATCAGTTAAGCGATACAGGCTCAGGTGAGCCTCTAGTTGTAATATTCTCCATATCTGTTTGACAAATAGTGCTTCATCGTTAAGAAACGGAACCTCATAGTAAATGCGAATTCAAGTGGGGATGGGGGCATTTTTTGGCATACACCTTTTCTAAACTTGTCGGAAAAAATTGAGTCCCGTTAAGACCCTTGGCAGAATTCCTTTATCTGTAACTGCTGTTCTTTGTCCACAGATTCTTGTCCAGGTCATATTTAAGTTCCATGTGGGCGACATTTCTAAAATTTTACAGAAAGCTTGCCTATACATCGCAGATTTTTGGTCCGCAAATTTTTCTGCGAATGTTAACTTAAGTTTGGCAAGTGATATATTCCTAAAATTTCACAGGAAGCTTACCATGGTAGGAAGAGGAGCCTTATTAATTTTAGCCTCCATCTCCATGTCATAAAGGTTGGAACCATTGTTACTATAAATAAATGTTTGGTCCACATATTCCTGTCCGAGCGCTAAGTTGAGTTTGGTTACTACTAAATTCAAAAAACTTTTTTTTTGCCTAAGCTTATAGGAGAAACGCTAATACATAATTTTGGTCCCCATCGGACTCTTGGTACTATCAATCAATTTTCAACCCAAAAAGTCTTGTTTGAGTGATAAATTAAGCTTAACTAGTAATCAATTCCTAAAACTGTAGAGCAAAGTCGGTAGTTTTCGACCACTTAATTAATTCATTAACTGTGAATCTAAACGTTTTATGAAATTATCTTGTTTGAAATCTGTTTCGTTAGCTCCGTACGTATTTTATACTTGCAAATAAATAAACATTCACAATTTTAAACCCTCACAACGAGGTATACCACGAAACATAGATGAGTTTATCGATAGTTTTCGACAACTTTCGTCTAATTTCGTCCACCTTGGAATTAAAAGATAATTAACTGGTGGAACACAGTCACCTATATAGCCGTTTTTGAGATTTTTATCCCTTGTTTGTTGAAAAATTTAGCGTCTTTTTACTTTGTTGCAAAGGTTTACGTTTGTAATTTTTTATTTAATTTCATAAAAAGAAACACGTTGCTCTACAAAGAATATGTAATTTTTCTCAACTTCCCAGCATTTCTTTATATGGAACAAACTGCCGAAAATGTGCCTATATTGAAACACGAACAAAGACTTCAATACACGGGCGACAACTCTTCTAAAATAAATAAAGCATTTTTGACATACAATTTCTGTTCTACAGATAATCTTCAAGTTCAGTTTTCTACTATATTCATCATAGTAAAATGCAGCCTGTTTTCACAGCAATTGTTATCGTATGTCGTAAGCAGCCATTCTTTTGTGTACCATTTAAATTTTATACATTTTAATGATCAGACAGAAAAAAAAAAACTACTGTGGTTATTGTTATATGTTGTGAAGCAAGTTCTTGTCCCGCGCACATTCTTGTTCGCCACAACACTGCGTACGTCGAATGTAAGTGCTGAAAATCCCGCGAATTCAGTTGAGTGGATGAAAATGCCCAGTCAACTAAGGAACTAAGGACCAGACGGCTACATAGATTTTTTCTCCACAGATAACTGCAGTGATAATTTAAGTTTGCCCCAGTGATAACTTAAGTTCGTCTTGTAGTATATTCTAGAGCTTGACAAGAAAGCTTGAGGAGTAAGAAGTGGAACCCTTTGGCTTTTAGGGCCGAACCCGACTAAGCTACTATAAGCAGCCTTTGGTCTACAATTTCTTGTTTCAGTGATAAAAAGTGTGGTTAGTATTTTCCGGAAATCTTATATAATCCTTTGCTATGGTAAGAGGATGAACCATATTAATCTTGACCTCATCAGACTTTCGTTTAGACCACTGAAACCATAAAAATATTTTAGAACTTAAGTTTATTCTGTAATATATCCCTAAAACGCTAGAGGATATTTATTCACAACACTTTACAGGAATCTCACCTTTGTAACCGGAAAACCCTGTTGATTTTTTAATCAATCAGACTAAGGACTGGACTGTTGCTATTATAAATTCTTTGACCACAAATTCGTGTCTGAGTGAAAACTTAAGTTTGGTTGGTAGATGCAGAAGATTACCAAAGGTGCATTTCAAAGCTGTAAATCGATACAATAAGACAGCATGGTATTCCTAAAACATTGTATAGATTTGCCTATTTAGAGGAAGAACACTATTAATATGGACCCATCAAGCTAAAATCTGGACACTGGTATTATTGATAGTCTTTTGGATCACAGGTTACTGCTTTATACTTATAATGTTAGATAAATGTATGTATTTTCAGATTATGCACAAACACTGAAAGAATACCCTACTATATCTGGAAACCAAACACATATGAAACAGCCAATAGACCTATCGTTCCCCGCCTCATCTGTGGACGCTACCTACACGACTAAAACAGCTCTTTGTGTCACCAGCCCTCATGGCAATGCCAACTATTCGCCTGATAATTTTACTACTGTAAAACATCCAATATGTTCTCGTCAAGAAGGTTCAGATTTGTCTATGACGGACGCTCACAATGGAAGCAGCACGCAACCAGTTTCACCGTCGTATGTTTGTCAACCGTTAGCGAATTTACCTAAAGCTACCACTTTATCCATAACCAATAAACCGCTAGTGTCCATGTCATTGGATGTCAGACCTGTGGATGTATTTGACGTAACTCCATCTAAATCACCACATTCGAATGTTATAAATGACATCCAGTCAAAAGAAACTTATTCCGATCTAAGTACTGTTGTGATGCATCAAACTTCGAGTCCATCCGATCGAACATCAAATGATGATCACTCACAGGAGATTCATCATGATCCCCATCTTATTGGTTAGTAAATATAAATTTATTTTTAATACATAAAATGTTTCAAATATATCTATCCTGGCACAGTTAAAAGTGACGTAATAATACGTAATATTGTGTGTTTTTTACTAGTGATCTTAGATTATCTGTCTACTACATCTAGTCTGTTAAACATATTTTTTCATGGAGTAGTATTTGAAAGGGGGAGTTAGAGAGAGAAGGGTAAAATTCAGCAAAACAGGTCCTTGCACCACTTTTACTCAAGCTACTGTTACTAAAACAGATAAAAGCTGAAATTGTCACTGATGCCAGATGGGCTTCCAACAAAATTTATTTGGCTACTGGAGCCTTGCTAAGTTTATCCGTGTTAAAATATGAAATAGGCAAACTTCTCAGATTTCAACTGAGACTGTACTATCAAGAGTTATTTTGCATATATTGATCGCTTAATATTGTATCAATATTTCCAGTGTTCCTATTATGTAAGAAAGTAAAATTTGTATGTATACTAAAATATTTCACTAGTACGCTTTACATCAATTAATATTAAATGCATAAACAAAAATGAAGTAATATAAATGTATATACAAACCAAAACAAACAACAACATCAATGTTTTGTTTGCGTTACATTCACTTTAATCAGAACTGTAAGGAATACTATATACCATAAACCTCACAATTTAAACTGTAAACATATCTATTACATTTATGTGAAAACGATATATATAGTTTTTATCTCAAATTGAGCAAATCGGGAAAAAAAAGATGCTAGTCTCTTATAAAAGTTTGTTGTAATGATAAAAAATGCTGCAATATTTACAGAAAAGACACGAACACGAGTAAGCCTGCTATAACACACTAAACCACATTCAGAAAGATAGATAAACTGGTTTATTGATTCATTGACTGGGCTTAACGCCACTTTCAACAAGTTTTCATCGCATCATCTTTTTTTTTTTGCAGACTCGATATAACGCTTTGTATGATAGGCTACAGCAATTTAAATACATGTAGGTAGATTTGACCAGATATATATGGGCCACTCTATCACCTAAACCCCTTATTAAAGGAAGAAAATACGAAATTGACACAAAGTCAAATTTATGTTTCTAGCAACTTCTGGCATTTATTTTATATAAATATTATAAACGGTTAATAAGATTTAGAATGTATTGTTCTTCCTGGGAAATGTTATTTAGTAATTTTGTGTTAATTCTAGGTGAATGCGTAGAAGTTCATATCACAAATATGGAAAGTCCGAAAAAGGAAAGACTCTTCAGAGAGATAGATGAAAAACATGTAGCTGTTATAAAAGAGGCACTGATGAGAAGAGATACTTGTTTTTCTATCCTTGTGGGGAATATACCAAATGCAGATATTTCAAAAATAAAACCTGAAGAATTAAAAAAACCACGAACATTTCACATAGAAACCTTAGGAGGAAATCACACTAGAAGCGCAATACTTGAATTACTGAAAGAGGATTCAGAGAAATATGGTCATTTGAGTATAATTCGATGTCGTTTATATGTTAACTTATCAAACGTTGATGCTCTAAAACTTGGCCATGACCATAATGTTACAAACGACATCGGAAAGCCAACAACTGCAGAAGATCTGGTGAAGTTATTCCGTCGAGAACTGGAGAGGGTTCATCAGGGAAACATAAATAAAATTCCACTGGAAACAATAAAACTATGGCATACAAATCTTTGTCATATACTTGGCATGGACGAAAAAGCAAGGGAATTACATAATAAACATAAGACATTATTAGCTATTGCCAGGGCAAGTTCTCATGTTTGGTGTAAACTTATTAATATTTTCAGCATGTACGAGCAGCGGAAATTTAAACATCAACCGCGTGGAGTCTTAAAAACTTCGCATCTGAAGTGTTTTGCATCACTCAAGGATGAAGAGAGACGACGCATTTTAGGTGAACTTACACAAACAAAGGATTGGAAAACCATGCCAAAAGAACTGGCCAGGTTTGTCAGATTTTTTTTATACTTTTTGCACTACAAAAGTAATTCACTTTTGTTTGCTCACATAGTCATCATAGTCAGTGATTACATTATATACAGTTCAAATATTGCATGATCAAAACGGTATCCAATGAATTATAATTTGCATCTGGTTTTCTTTCAGATGTCCTTCTAAAATGTTCAGATGTAATAGTATCTCAGAAAACTAAGTATTCGAAGGGGACAGATCTGTTAAATCATAAATATGCTTTTGTAGTAACACATAGTGCAGTTTTTAACATTCTAGATGTTGTGTACTTACTCTAGTACACATTTCTGAATATTAAAGTATACAAGCATCAGTATAAGATAAGTTTGTTAAAGCAAAGTTTGTATCTTTGTTAAATATATTTAATTTGTATGGACATTAACGATGTCACATGATTTATGTGAAACGTGAAAAGACACAGTTGCATGTTTTGCTATTCTGTGACGTGGGACATCGAGTGATGCATTGAATTCTTTTTACGCAATACGTATAATGTAATCGTCATGAAAGCGAAATTCAGTTTACAAATTTTGTTCACATTAGCATGTTTATTTTAAACAATAATCATACCACTGATGATTTCTTAGGTTATTATTATGGAAGTATTGTTCTTCCATACTCAGCAGATTTGTCAATTTGGATATATTTGGTATCAAACTATTGCTATTTATTGCATAGTAACTGTCTAAACAGTTTGCAATTATAAAGTGTAAATGAGACCTGTACTAAATTGCCATTTAATTTGTAAAAATCGCAGATACGAACTGACCAATATTACAGTTTTCGTTATATTTCTTCGAAAATTTGTTAAAGATCTTAGTATTAAATATGCATTGATATAAAAAATGTCCACAGTCCTGTTATGCCAGCTCAAATTCTTCCGAAAAAGAAAAATAGTAAGGATCAAACATTCCTTTCAGCTCCTCCCGTACATGTAACAATCAAATGTTTCTTCCCTAACACTGACAACATTATGCAGCCGTGAAAAAGTTCTCAGTTTTTTCCTTCCATTTTGGGAAAGGGAGGGAGGCCTGGGCCAAAATTTGCCCAGAAACGGATTGTACATAAGCGGGGATGAAAATTATGGAAATTAAAAAGGAAAATGGAGAAAAAAAAACCAAAATTGCTGTTCGGAGCTCAATCCCGTTTGCTGTCTGTTTTTTCATCAATCGGTTTCATGGAGACAGTTTATGTTTCGAGACTCCTATCATTTACCATAGCAAAGACTGCATTTAGTATCCAGAGTTTGCTAAGTTTCTTCTGAAACTCGGTAAGATTCATATATTATGTGCACCGAAAATAAGAACAAAAAATGTCATCCAGACCAAGGGTCCTGTTCCTAACAACCGTTGTCTTACATCGATAAATGGTCTGGAGGAGAGGCCTTATAAGCAGTGACACCAAAGTATGCAGGGGCTGATCCAGGATTTCGTAAAAGGGTATACGCGGTCTTTGATTTTCCTGATAATAGTACAGAAGCAAAAAAATTTTTTCCAATTTTATATAGCCAAAATCAACTTTTGGCTTCCAAACGGAAGGGGGCTAAATCTGCCTTTGGTATGGCATCTGTACCAATGAAAAGATCAAATTAAACAAAGATATCAAATAACATTGAATATATCCCCATTCAGTTTTTTTTCTTCTTGGTCATTTCTTCCTATGAAGAATTTGAAAATAACAGAATGTTTATTTTTGCATATTGTTTATGACTACGTTAATTTTGAAAGATAATAATACCAAAAATACTTTTCGTGTTTTTCTATATGCACCAAAATTTCTCCAGATTCCATTTTCTTGGTAAAGTGGGTAATGTACATGTAGTTGATTATTTCTGAATTTTATTAAAATTGTCTGAATGATGGCTTAGGGTGTCGAAAGAAGAAAATATATAATACAAAGAATATTTTGTCTTATGCTAAAGTTATTAAATTGATTAAACATGTAGCTTAAACTATTCATATCAAATTAACTGTTACTTATCAGGAACACTACATTATGAATATTTATGATTTAGGAAAAAGACAGAAAACAACAGTAGATCGGCAAATGATGATGACAACGAAGAAATATCAAATGAAATTTTGTTCGAAGAAAATAGGTACAAAAATAATTACGATTTCTTGCAAACATTTACGCTCTTTTTGAACAAAGTGAACTTGCTTGCACCATATGTTTGCACAAACACATTTCATGGCTTTTGGTCCATCGTATTCTTGTTATCTGTATGTTTATGTACATCTTAATTCTATGGAAGAAAAATTCTGTTTGTCTCAGTTATTTTTAAAAAAAAATTATCACCATGCTCAACAATTCAGTTTGTTACATGTAGTGTCTGTTTTATTAGGATATAAGACGATTTTCATAATTAATTAACGTGATTTTCACAGACGGATTTTCTCGGTACTCTACGAGTGCATTTTGTTTGTTCGCATTGTACTTTCCAAATGTCATTTGGAAATCTATTTACGTTCAAATTCTGATGCTTGTAATTGGCAGTACACAGTAACTTTTGATTAATTGAACAAAAGAAAAAAAGACTAAAATTAGGTTTCTTTCTTACAGTATCAACAAAATTCTTAAACTGTCAGCTTCTCGACCAAAAGTAAAGTTCAGATATTTCAAAAAAGTTCTTTCTTTCCAGTTCTTTGAAAAGCAAGATTTCAAAAATGGAGGATCAGCTGGAAATTTCTGGACGAATGTTAAGAGAAAAACAAAAAGAACTTGAGAGACTGGTAAAGCAGAATGAATTTTTAAAAAAGGAAATTGAGGAAAAGGTAATTTGCAATGTGATAACGATTCAGTTTAGAGTACTTGTTAGTTCAGTTCTTTATAAAATATTTGATCAGTTAAAGGGAATTACCCACTTTGCTGCGTATTAAAAACTTAAAGAATAAGGGAAGTAATATATTCCAGTGGCTTTCGACTTCTAGTACCGATAAAGAAGAAGTGGGGAGTATACTGGTGTCACCCTGTTCACGCCAATCTTCCCGTCCGTCGCATTTTTTGTAGCATTTTTCTCAGCAACTACAAATTACAGCTTCTTGACATTTGGCAGTGATCTTTGTGTAGGTATGCCATACCGTATAAAGCGATACCAGATTTGCCGCGCATTCACTTCCTGACTACATATACTTTTGTTTGATATATAGCAAGGGTAGTAAATTTTCGTAACATTTTTCTCAGCAACTGCAAGTCACAGCTTTTTGGTTTTTTCATAGTGACCTTTGTCTAAGTATGTCATACCGTCTCAAGCGATTATCAGAGATGTCGCATACACACTTCCTGTTTCAGGACTACATGTACTTTCTTTTTAAATACAGCGTGGGCAGTAAATTTTCATAACATTTTCCTCAGCAACTGCAAGTCACAGGTCCTTCCATAATTGGCAGTAATGTTTGTGTAGGTATGCCATACCGTGTAATGTGATATTAGATTTACCGCATATCCACTTCCTGTTTCACGACTACATGTACTTTCTCTTTATATACAGCAAGGGCAGTCAATTTTCATCACATTTTCCTCAGCAACTTCAAGTCATAGGTCCTTGATATTTGGCAGTGACCTTTGTGTAGGTATGCAATACTGTGTAAAGTGATATTAGATTTGCCGCATATCCACTTCCTGTTTGACGTCTATATGTACTGTTGCTTGATATATAGCAAGGGTTGTAAGTTTTCGTAACATTTTTTTCAGCAACTACAAGTCACAGCTTCTTGATATTTGGTAGTGACCTTTGTCTATGTATGCCATACTGTGTAAAGCGATTTCAGTCTTGTTGCATATCCACTCCCCGTTTGATGACTACATGTACTTTCTCTCTATATATATATGTACCAAGGCAGTAAATTTTCGAAACGTTTTTTCTCAGCAACTTTAAGCACAGCTTCTTGATATCTGTTTAATATGTCATACTGTGTAAAGTGATATCAGATTTGTCACATATCCACTTCCTGTTTTACAACTACATGTACTTTCGCTTGATATATACCATGGGTAATAAATTGTCTTAACATTTTTCTCAGCAACTGAAAGTTAAAGCTTCTTGGTGTTTGATAGTTACTTTTGTCTAGGTATGCTGTACTGTGTAAAGCAATGTCAGACTTGTTGCTTATCCACTTCCTGTTTGACGACTACATGTACTTTCTGTTTATATATAGCAAGGGCAGTGAATTACGTAATGTTTTTCTCAGCAGTTGCAACAAACAGCTCCTTGATATTTGGCAGCAAGCTTTTTTTAGGCATGCCAAACCGTGTAAAGCGATTTCAGACTTGTCACTTATCCATATCTTATTATTCCAGTTTACACTCTTTAGGAGGAAGCGGGGGTATACATTTGTGAACATTGGCTCACAGTTTCCACTTGTTTTCCTTCAACAGTCTACGTATCTATGTCATAAATTAATTACTGCCGTAAAACTTTGGAGGTCTTTGAACAGAATATATTGATATTCACTCTCTGTATTATTTTGATCATTCATTGTTTATTGTTTGACAGGACTGTACCATAATACTGCTGACTAAACAGAACGAGGACCAAAGGGTGGAGTTTGAGGTATGTTTAATATGTTATATAAAGCGGCAAAATTCATATACAATTCAGAGGGTACGGAAACCCGTTAAGTACACGGTTTTTTTTTATCTCGAGCGCTCGATTTCGTTATCCCGAGCTCTCTACTTAGTATCTCAGTTTAGAACACGCAATATTTCATTTTGACTGTTTTGTCCTGAGCTCTCGACTTGGTATCTCGAACACCTGGGTTAAATGTTAATTTGCTTGGCCTAGACCCAGATACTAAGTGCAGCAATCGATTTTAAATTAGATTAAAAAAATAATACGTCCACGTTTTACCAACTCTAACCACATGTATTAAATACACCATAGACACTGCATACTAATAATAATATTAACAGGAAATAAGTACATTAAGGACAAGTATTTTTTTTCCTCGAGTGTTCAACTTAATATCTCGAGCGCTCGACTTAGTATCTCGATTTAGGACGCGCGATATTTTATTTTGATTATTTTATCTCGAGCGATCGACTTAGTAACTCATGCGCTCGACATAGTATATGAAGCACTCGACTTACTGTTTCTATAGTTCGACTTGCTATCGCGAGCGCACTACTTACTATTTACTCGATATATTTGGTTCAGCGCTCGAGATCAAAAACCGAAAAAAATTTAAATTGCGTGGTCTATACGGAGATATTATGTGGACCGCTTGAGATATTAAGTCGAGTGCTCTCAATATAACTTAAGTCAAGCACTAGAGCTAAATACGTCGAGTACTCGAGATATTAAGTCGAACCCTCGGGATATTAACTCCAGCGCTCGAGGTAAAAGCATTATAAAAATACATTTCATTCTACGGAAGCCCATTATGGACACGTTTTTTTTTATCTCTCGAAAGCACGTTAATGACACGTATTTTATTTTTGTTATCTCGAAAGCTCGATTTATTATGTCGAACGCTCGATTTATTGCTGGACTCAATATCTCGAGCGTTCGACTTAGTATCTTAATGTATGACACGCAGTATTTGTTTTTGTTTTATCTCGACACACTCGACTTGACTTAGTATCTCTACCGTTCAACTCGAATATCTGGAGTGCTTGACTTAGTATCTCGGTGTAGGACATGTAATATTTTATTTTGATTGCATTATTTTGAGCACTGGACTTAGTATCTCTTGCGCTCGACTTACTTTTCCAGGGCTTGACTTAGCCTCACAAGCATTCGACTTGCTACATTATTGTATATACTCGATATATTAAGCCGAGCGCTCGAGATAACTAGTTGACCACTCAAGATACTAATGTGAGCGCCCAAGATACTAAGTCGAGCACTCGAGATAAAAATAGTAAAAAAAATTCCGTGGGCTAAACCAATATACTTAGTCGAGCGCTCAAGATAACTAAATCGAGAGCTCGATATATTAAGTCGACCGCTCGAGATAAAACAAATACGTGTCCTTAATCGGCTTCCGTAGGCCTCCGTAGGTAATGGCTTCTCTCTTCATTGGAATTTTTCAACACAGGACCGAAATAAGCAAAAAGTCGTGACTTTCAGGACTATACCATATGCATGTGAATCTACATCGTACAATAGGGCCTCGGAGGTTGAGTGATATAGGCAATTACATATATACTGATTACTAGCCTATCACTAGGCTGTACAGATCATTTTCCTTTTATCTGTAAAACTATGAGCGCACGTCTCAATTAAAGTAAATACAAAAGCGATGGCGTACTAGAGATGTAGCTTATGTGATACAGTTAACCAGTTATTTGCCGAAAAGGTCACTGATTCACTGAGTTTCTGGGTATTCAGGGTTCCTCGACTAATGAAACTTGTTTTTCCATGGTTAAGCAGAAAAAATGGCTGAACGTTCAAAGAAACCCTATACAAGCAAACAACTCAGTGGAACACATTCTGTCTGTCATCAAAATCTTACCTTGATATTTGCGCTTGTTTCATATTCAGTAGTATTTGAACTTTATATGAAAGCGAAGGAATATTAATAATTAAAGATCTTCTTGGATTAAGGATCCTTGTTTGTGGCAAGTGAAGGAAGGAATCCGTTTTATTGTGGTCTCGGCGGATTAAGTTTCCAATTTTGTAAATTCTTCCTGGTCTTTTCAGGCAGGAAACAATGTACCTAGGATTTATATCACAGTGTTTAATTTTCAAGAAGTGTTGCATACCTACAAACTTTTGTTTTTTGGTAGTAGAGATTGTTTTATGGAATCGCTGCTGAAATTGTTGCATTTTGAGGGAATAAAATAGTCTCATGATTTTACTGTTTTAAATAAACTGTCAACAAAAGCAAAACTCGTCGTCTTTTCAGTTTTCCAGGTTGAATCACATGAGTAACACTTCAGTTACTGAAACTGCAAAACTACTTACTGAAACTGCAAACTACCTACTGAAACTGCAAACTACAATTTAGGTCAAGAGTTTATTAAGTAATTCAGTGGAAGCGCCGTGCCACAGTTATTCTAAATCGCAAACTAAGATCAGGCATATTAATAAATACTATTCCAACACACTTGTGTGTTTGAAGTATTGAATTTGTCCCATTCAAGTTTTTGTCAGAAATTCCATAAATTGGTGTACATTGTACTGCTATTTATTTTTCTAACCTATTGGGAATTTTCTGCTCTTGTGTTATTGTACAAATGTTTATTATATTCTAGGAGATTGATCTAAACAAACACATAGATGAAGAGATAAATGTCTGTAACAAACAGAAAGATGGAGAGATAAATGACTCGCTAGCCCAAAATGTAGATCAGCAGGTATATTTTGATTTGTTTTACAATTTTCGATTTTTGCTGTTTACTCATATAGTATATATACTCAGTATAGCCTGAAGATTTTGAGTTAATGTATACATACAGTGCTACATTTGTATATGCATCATACACCTTAATAATCTATATATACACTATCTAACTGTAACCCTATTAGAGAGAGACATAAACAATGGCTAGAATCCTGTATAAGCTGATATGTATATTTCTTCATGAATTATCAGTTAGGTTTAGATTCATTTGTACTACATGTATAAGGTTCAAAACAAATGGAAAATCATACAAGGATTTATCGGGAAACTATTTTGCATCTTTGATAAAAATGTTACAAAAATCCGATAACGGCAAAGGCACGACATAGAAACAATGAGGGAAACAATATAATTGATGGTATTCATCGATATGCTATTTTGGCACAATCAACTATATTAACCTGTGCCTGACTTTAGCAATAACATGATGGCTATAATACCAAATACGTCGGAGTTTTAGTAAGAAAAGCAAGCAGTATCCTTGATATATTGTGGAAAATAACAGAAAAGTTACAGGTACATGTTACAAAACGAAGTTTGTAAAGTTACCATTTTGCTTGTAAAGGAATAGGAAGGATAAGGTAAATATTTTGCCCCCTTGATTGTGAAAAAAACAACGTGTACCTGATTTATGTACCATTGCTATTAAAAAAAGCGCGGATATCCAGACTTCAAAGAAATGTAACAAAAAATCTCATACATGAAATAGAGTTTAAATTTCAAGTCTCAAAATCAGCCATTTTGGCGGAAAACATGCAAGATTGATAAAAATTGGCCATTTATGACAGTTTTCTTGAGAATTAGTATGCGCCGTCGTGTGCACCAACATATATTTCACCAGAAGGCCTGTAAAATGAATGTTTTTTTTTGATTATTGCAAAATTCGATTTGGATTGACTGTTATTTATTCACTAAAGTTGTCTATGACGTCACAGTGATGTCATCAATGTGTTACTAATTGGCCTTTTAAGAACAAATGACCAAATCTAAGTTATTTTCAGTTTGTTTTTTTATTAAATTAGTTATGTGCCGTCGCAGTCTCCAAGAAATATTTATTCCATTAGTATATCTTACCAATACACCCCTTCTGGTGAAATGTCTTAAATATTTATCCCATTAATGTATCTTAGCAACATATAGGAAATTAGCAGTACTTATCCTACCTTCTCCCTTTGGTATTTGTTAATATAGGGTTTTTTTAATTTAAAGGAAGTACAGAATGAACCTAATATCGAACAGAACGCTCAAGATGTAAATAAGAGAACTGAGACGCAGGTATGTGGCCATTTATTTTACACGTCTTTTCAAAACATACATTATAATTTCTCTTTACAAAAAGTATTCCGTATTGGTACATCAGTCGCATATACAGTGTGAATCCATAACATGCCTCTTTTGAGGTACATGTACCCACTTTATTTCTAGACGGAAGTAAAGCCATTCATTGTACTAATCTTTTCACATAGAAGTAGAAAATATAAACGTCCCATTATTTCGTTTCCGTTACAGTTCCAGGTACTCAGTCCTTGATTGGACACCTAATGATATCGAGTTTCAATTCCAGATGAATGCGATTGTTTATTTAATTTTTATTTTTATATCGAAACAGAAAATACATAAATTTCATAATCTAATTGCAAAATCATTTTTTTGAATGCTTATATAATTACTTTAGTTATTTTTTATGGGTACTAATACCTGTTTATGTAGAAATAGTCGAAAATAATTCAAATGTAATATTTAATAATGGATAATTGAAGAGTGTGTGTACTCTGATTTCAAATAACATTTGAAATAGATTTATTCACTAAAAATGTCATTAACTGTTGTCTCTGTAGATTCTTTCATAAAAGTTGATAGAGTGAAAACTTTGAAAACTGATGAAGTCGTACATTTTTTCGTTTAACTGCATGACATTTTCATGAAGATATAATAAGAAAATGATCTGATAACATATATGGCTCTAAAGATGTAATTTTATAAATTTTTCCACAATTTGCATAGAATATCAAATCGTTACAGCCGCTACAAAGCAATGAACCTCAGACACAATGTAATGCACATAAAAGAAAGACCGATGGTGATGGAAGAACAGAAGTGATCAGTGAAACACAAAATGTAATTGTTTGTATTTTTAGAGTATATTTTGTCATTCATAGTTATACCGTTGAATTTAAACGTACAATAAAAGATTGATGAAATAACAAAATTCGAAAATTGTACTTAACTTCAATTATCCAAAAATTTTAACTCTCTCATTGTACTGGAAAAAACCCTAAATTTCGGCAAGAAACTGTGCGACTGATCATATTTAGCACGATTTCATAACTGACCAAGAAAAGAAGTGTTTATATTGGCCAGAGTTGTAGCATTTATGTCATAAAATAATAGCTGTACGTAAACAGCCTATGTATACATACACAAACAACAAAACGAACAATAAGCTGCAACATACAGCACTGAATGTTTATATCATTTTACCGTAAAATCATGTTATTCAACTGGTAAAGTTTCAATTTTTTTTTGAAAATCCAATTAAAAGCATTATTTTAACCGTTGAATCAGGATAGGGATAACCGTACATGTATTGTATTCATAGGTTTGCTGGCGTCATATGCAATTGCACAAGACTTTCCGACCGGTAGACCGTGTATTTAACCCACTGAATGTCAGTCAAATTCGACGATACATATTGTTTTGCATTAGAATTTGAATTTGACACTTATGTACAGTTACATTATATAAATACGTAAAAAACAAGATAAATACAGCAATTTAATTGTGCGAACAATGATTTTATAATAATAATAATGAAACACAGCAATCAGAGATTGCACATCCCCCCGCTTCCCCCAAGTTGTAATGCAATATTTTCGAGACTTCCTCAGTCCAAAATGGGATTGAAATGATCATGCTGAAAGTAACATTGATTCTGTAAATTATTATCATAATAAGAATGACCCCA
>JAOXYI010034989.1:0-13156 GCA_028566495.1 Lithophaga antillarum
CGAGCGTACCTGATGAAGGTTATTCCAGAAACACGTGTCGTGCGCACTGAAATTGGTATCATACGTTTATATTTCTGGTGAAAAATATCAGAAACGGTAAGAAAAGGACTATTTTATAAATCACAGACTACATCTATACATTCGGATTGGCAGGGCGCTCTGTGTGACAGACGTCTCACTTGAAGTCTCTATGGTGTCAGGCTTCTTTCCCCTTATCTCCTTTGTGGTTGGTTTTTCCTGAGATGGAATGATTGTGTTGAGGGCTTCACTGTAACTTCAAGATGAAGAACAGCAACCAAAGCGCTATTCCATAGCTTGTTTTATTCTTGTATATGTATGGGTGTTGTTTCATGCACATCACCCAATATCCTATTATTTTCCAATGCTTTTCAGGAAAATCAAAGCAATATTATGTTATTCCATTGATGATATATTTATGGGTACCATCTCCTTTATGAATGTACGCTAGATCTTAAGACAACTGATCACCGGCCCAGCAAAATTATCAAAATTTATAAGTAAATTGTATCAGTGTCATTAATTAAAAACGGGATACTTGCACAAGGAACACCACCAATAACTGGAGCTTGAAGTACACCTTGAATTCTTTGACATGTGTCAAAATGTAGTACTACCCTATACAGGAGTGTAAAAAGCCAAAAGTTTAAAAGCAAATAGGTTAATATTTCATTTTAATATTAGAATGCCTCTTTAGGCAGTTTCGATCAAAACTAATCAAAATTATTCAAGGGTATCGAAGTATAAGCGATATATCCGCCAGACCCGTGACAAATTCAGTTTTTATATTTGGAAGAAATAAAATTATGTATATTAATGAACCAAAAAAGAATCACGTGGATGATGTGTTAAATAAAATTTCGCAACCTTCTATTTCAAAAGATAGTTTCTGAAGCGATACTGTGTGAAGAAATGGTAAGTTTTGATATTATTTGGACATATTTTGATAACATTAATTTACAGTAACGTCCTGTCGAAAGTTATACGGTCGGCTGGCGAAAAACTGACAAAGCTTGGCATCTGAGGGGGCAAAAAGGAGTCGAGAAAAACTAACGAGGGGTCGAATATATAGCTATTTTCGTTCCCTCGTCAGCTCGCTCGGCTTCCAACGTCTCAGCTCCTCGCTAGCGACTCTCGATAGCCGAAATATTGTTTCGAAAGCCCAAATATTCTTCGCTAACGAATCTCGACAGACGAAATATTAATTTTTAAAGTTTCATTATAAATATATATACATTGTACAGCTGGATAAAGAAATTTAACATGATCTTAAAATATAGTCGGGAAAATATAAATAAATAAAGAAAAAGAAAGAACTACGAGTATATATTTTTAATAATTTATTTATATTAGCGGATAATATTTGAACAAGTGTACCTGTTGCCATCAGTGTCAGTTGACGGTATATTTATTTACACCTTTAAAGTTTTTTTGACACTTCAAAGGTGTATTGGGGGAGGTGGGTGGGGTATATATATGTACAGGGCAATTAATGTCGAAGGCAGTCACACCTTTTTTGTTTTGAAACAAAAGAAAAGGAAATGTTTTTGTCCATTGGAAATTGCGATTCTTCTTCTTCTCATACCTGTCAGAGTCAGGTTTGTCTGAAAATGGTTGAAGGTACAGATCAAACATTATTCTGATTTTCGCAATCATGACTTCAAGACAAGCAAGAATTGCAAGTAAGTGATTGTTAATTCGTTTTATTCGCTATTGAAAACTTGAAACAGTCTCTTTATACTCGTATTTTGAAGATGGCGAAGAGACGAGCAGTCGAAGGGTCGAAGGGTCGATTGTAACTGATGAGGATCCGAGCAAAGCTTTCAAGGGATCTAGGTTTGTTAGCGAAAATTTCTCTCGACAGCTTTTCTCGTTAGCGAATTAGTGCCGAACTTCGTAAGCTTTTAGACAGCCGAGGGGTCGAGAGTCGCTAGCGAGGATTCGAAATGGGCTTTCAATTCGGCTCCTTTTCATCAGGTTTTGTATAACTTTCGACAGGGCGTTAATGTATGTTTGTTTCCTCAGCACAAATTCCATTAATTCTGTTAAAGTGTTTCAGCATTTGTAGTAATTTATTTCATTCTGCAATATTTACAGAAATTTGTTATTATCGATCATGTCAATGTAGAATTTTCGGTATTTCACTTATATACATAATTGGTTTTATTCTTACACACCTAATCTTTGGTCAAGATTTTACCTGAAGTTGTTTAACTTTAATAACTTCTTTAGTTAGAAAATACACCTTTACAGATGACACGTGTGTGATATATCTTAGAAGGATGTACTTGTAAATGTACATCAGAATATACCACAACAAAAACAAAATTAAATACATATCGGTATAATTTTTTAGTTACACTGGGACCTCAATGACCAGAACACACAAGACAAATACTTTATTTAACCCCAGACACATACACTTGTACTTCGGTATTCTTCTCATTCTATCTATGTATATATTGTCCTCTTGTACAAGTGTATGTGTCTGGGGTTAAAAGTATATTATATAATCCATAGGACAAGACAAGACCGTTATCAACAAAGGATCAAACACAAACACAAACGTGAAGGCAAAAAAGAGACACAACACTGAAAACTAAAGCTAGGACAATACGAACTCCCATAATGAGTGACATCAGGTGCTCCGGAAGGGTAAGCATGTCCTATTCCATTAGTGGCACCCGTCGTATGGTCCAGTGTACAAACGTCCGCAACAAGTCGAAAATCAGGTAAGGAGAATGGATAATTACTGCGATGCTAGGAACATGTCCTAAAGTGTCCGAAGTGTTGAAATTAATTTGGGCTTGACACAGTCTTGACCGGGTAGCTTTTGTGATAGTAGTAATAGCCCTCTATCTAGAAAGTCACTATAGTGGACACATATACAAAATGTATAACAGAACGAACGAGTATAGACTGATCAGATCAGATAATTATAGCACATACAAAATACCTAATGCGTGCTACACGAGGATGTCTTTGCAAGTCGAATGAATGTGGCTATTGAATTCTGTATAGATATTATATTGCTCGTAATTACAATATATAAAGAATAAAAAAGAATGAGGACATATTAATATTAAAAATATTTACATATTTTTTTTCATTTCCAATATTCGGTTTGCATAATTTAAAAATTCTGCTTTCCTTAGGTATACCTGTCCACCTGCCCGTTTTGATTGGACATTTAATGTTTGAGCACCTAAATTCAGTGATATTTATTCTTTCACCTTCGCCTAATTTTAATAAATAATCTTCTATTACCATTTCGCTTTCAAACAATGAATAAAATTCACCCCTCGATGTTTTGTTTATCAGAGAAAACCAGTGTTGAATGAACTGGTCAGTTAATTTTTGACGAATGGTAGCTTTAAGTAACACTTTATCGAAAGGTAGTTGATCATTACACACATAACTCTAACCGCAATCTTGTATATGAAATCCTTTTGTCAGACTTTTCTCATGCAGTTTAAGCATCAATCTATATATAGTAGAAGATAATTTGTGATTATTAGAAGATCAGATACTCCAAAATGTAACTATTCTTTGTTGTATTATAATTTCCATTGGAAACCTTCCAAGTTCCCCATAAATCATAAAATTCGGGGTACTATTTTTAACCTTTAAAATTTTCTTGCAAAACTGCGGATGCATTTTTTCAATGTTATCCTTATTTTCAATTCCCCACTCTTCTGCTGAATACAACAAAATAGGTGTTACTAGAGAATCAAACAGTTTAAGCTGAAGATCAACTGGAATACTAATATTTAAAATTTTTCTACATAAAGCATGCAACGATTTTTAAGCCTGATCTAGTGATTTCTCGCTGGCAATTCAGAAAATTCCAATGTAGTTGGAGGTGACACCAAGATATGAAAAAGAATCTTGTACATCAATATGTTGATCATAAATTTTAAACTTATATTTAACCTTTGTTTTTTTATTGCTTAAAATAACAATTTTTTGTTTTACTTGTATTGACCTTGAGTTTCCAAATATTGCAGTACTGCTCAAAAAGATACGAAGATTCTCTGAAGACCCTCCGGGGTTCCAGACATTAACACAGTGTCATAAGTATAATAAAACGTTTCATATATACTGATAATGATTCTTGACATGTACTTTAAATCTTTTTCAAGACTATCCGTACATTAAATATGAAGAGATATGGGGAACATGTATATGACACAAAATTTCATATAATATACAAGGCGAAATCCAAGCAAAGGAACACCGCTTTTATTGTTGTTCTACATCCTAAAGTCACAGTAAGGCCTTCAAACATGAGCTACTATACTCATACCTTACTACAAGTTCAAGATGGCACCTAGCGTCGACATGAGTGGTACTCCCTGCTAGATGTCGATGAACGCCACTTCTGTGTCTCTTCTTCCCCACAGACGCGGGGTTATCAACAAATTACAGAACAAAGGGTGAAGTAATCTTACAAATACTGTCATCCTAGGCCCGACAATAGACATTTGAAAAATGAAACACAACATACAAGCAATCACAGGGCGCTCATCAAGATAAATATAAGATTTGTCATTGATGAATTTTTTCTAAGTCTTCAATGGTAATATCTCATTAAAAGAATAGTCCAGTCAAGCTGTTGAAATAATATGCGCATCTCTCTATCTATCATTATGGGTATTTAGATTGATTGTTACTTTACTAGGTCCCCGCTGACTAACCTCAAGTTAGTCTGGTACCCTGCCCTTCTAGACATCCCATAATGCTCTGCACAATACAAGTAGTATGGTGATTGAGACAACTGACATTCGGATCTTGTAGAAAAAAACAAGGTTATTCGAAAGTTTATTTATGTCACATGACATCCATGTACCGTGTGAAGTTCGCAATAGGGCCACAGTTACTACCTGGAGCTAAGGCCCCAGGCAAAAATCAAGAACAATTTCATCCTCGTCCAAATATAAAGAGTAGTATACCAAAATCAGTTCGAACTCATGAGACCAAAGAAGATGACAGATCCAAGTGTAAAAATAGCTGGGATTGCATGAACTCCAGAATGGAGTGACACCATGTGAGTCGACAGGGTAAACACCTCCTGATATGCCTGCATCACCCGTCATGCAACCCCAAAATCATGTCCGGTAGCAAAGGTCTCAAAAAGTTCATGACCCATCCGGTAGTAAATACAAATGAACACATGCAAGATCTACGATGACAAATATACACCCGCTGCAAGTTGAGACTCTGAAATATTATGCTGATCGATCAACTCGTGATGGCAACCGTACAACTTGCGAAGTAAAGATTTCAATCTTTTTTCCTCGTATCCTTGCTTGATATAAAAAGTAAGCATGTTCTGCTATGCATGCATCACCCGTCATGCAACCCCAAAATCATATCCGGTAGCAAGGTAACAAAACGGTTCAGAACAAATTCGGTAGTAAATAAAAATGAACACGTGTAGGATCTACAATGACGAAAATACATCCGTAGCAAGTTGAGACATCCAAATGTTATAATGATCGATCAGCTCTTGATGGCCACCTGTAAAACTCGCGAACCGATCATTTCACCCATTCTTCCTTATATCCTTGCTTGAATAGTTTTCGTGTTAGAAATATACCCCTATTAGGGAAAGCCTTGTAGTTAGAAAAGGCTCTGGCATAGCGTATCAACTGAGATACGTAAACACCATATGCCGGGGGGAGGGTATACTACTACTCACGAAAGGGAAGTTGACGATAGGAAAACTAATATCGTCACGTTTGCCATAGATCCTAGATTTGGGTTGTACATCTGTGTCAATTTCCAGGAAAAGGAATCAGACCTTCTAGTCTCTGTAGTATCCTTCATTTCATGTTTACTAGGATATATGAGATGTAAACACTCACTGAAATGAAGATAATTGAGTGACACATCATCAATGTATCTGTAAGTAGAATTAAAGGATTTAGCCAGATGTCGTTTCTTCTTATCTTTCAGAAGGTTTTATATAAACTCTGCTTCACACGTATTGAAAAATAAGTCGGCTATCAGGGGCGCACAATTAGTACCCGTTGGATTACGGACTGTCTGCTGAAGTATCAATCCAACAAATTCGCCAAATATGTTGTCAATCAAAAACTATAGCATTCTTGTTATGTCTGTTTTGCTGTGTCTGTTGGAATCAGTATGGTTCTTAACAAAAAAGGATTTTTCTCGACCAAGAACTAGAAATGGATATAAAAGAAACACTGTTCAATGAATTTCAATGAATAAGGTATAGTAGTGTAGAGAGTTAAGAAATCGAAAGTTTAATATTACTACAGAACTTCAGTGGTTGTAAACGTAGACAGTCGAGTCAACTTTGGAGTTTTTAAGAACCCACATCTAATTGACATCACTAGTGGAATACACCTTTTCACAATATTTTTGAAGGCGGTCTTTGACTGTAGTCAGAATCGTTATAAGAGCCCTGGAAAGAGGTTTCGAGAAGATCCTCCTATATGACTTTTTAATATGGACACGTATGTAATTTTGGTATCCAGTATAAAGAAGCAAGGTCACACTCCTCATCCTTGATGTTGATACCAAAGGAGAGAAGTACTGATTTATGGTTTTCCAAAATTTCCTTCTTTGTAAGTGTAGTGGTTGTATGTGTAGGATTTCCAGATGCATCATTGATTTCAAGTTCTTTGATTAGGCATTCAAAATTATGAATTTTGCATATAAATACAATATTATTAGAGGCTTTGTATCTAGAACAACAACATATTTATCCTGCAGGGTGTTCAGAGCATTCACAACTTCCAGGCCATTGTGCTCATAGACCCTTTTAACATGTGAATTCTCTTTTGTATGAATGATGTTACCGCTTTTATATATTCTGACGGTGTGTTAGGCTCAACTGATTCTCGTTTCGCCCACTTTCATGCAGTAGATTTGGATTTGGGATCATCAGGGTTCAAGGTTTGCAATTCCTTTTTATAATTAAAAATCAATGGGTTTAGTGTAAGTATTGGGAATCACAGGTGTAGATTTATCCTTGAATATGGCGGTATTTTTGCCATGACAGATTTTTGGTGGAATATATTGCTAATGTTGATTGCATCCAAACTCTTATTAGAAAAATTAACTGAGAAGAAGTGACGCATGATATCTTCTTCTGACGTAGAAGTCACGGGTTTGAATAGCCTATGGTTAGCAATATCTATTATAATAACCATGAGTCTGTATTTGTTTGTATTAGATCTGTTGCTAGGGCATTTACTGCGTTCTTGTAAATCGTCTGTAGTTTAGACAACGGTATGGAAAAAAGCTTGGTCCGAATATAGTGAATACCAAGAGGTCGCTGGATGAGGGGAAAAAGATCAAAATACAAACTTCATGGATACGTGGTTGATTGTAATGGCGATGACTTCTCTTGCGTCATTTACAAAGAGGGATACGTTGCTCCTAGGGTGAAGTCATCACTTCAAAAATTCTACGGTTTTCACCATGAACAAATTGACCGTTACGAAATATCTGTTTCCCAAATAAAGATAGATCTTTTCCCTTTGCCGTAGTTTTGTTCTTTCCTCTTACCGAATATGACTTTTCACCGGACTTGACATGAGCGGGTGTCTAATTAGAAGCAAGAACTGTTTACCCTTCCGGAGCACCTAGGTTCACTCCCAGTTTTTAGTGGGGTCCGTGTTGCTCATTTACTTTTTTAGTTTTTTGTGTTATGTTTTCTGTTGCATGTTCGTGTGTTGTTTGTTTGTTCTCGTCTTGTTCGTTCCCGATGTTGCCTATGTCCTCGGATTGTTCCATCTTGAATGCTCCTTCGGTTTTCTCTGGCTTTTCTTTTTTTATCTAGATTTTAATAGCCTGATGTTGATTCGAAGACGAATAACCAGAGATATAGAACGGTGAAACTTTTAGAAATTAACTATACATGATTACATTATATAATTTATTACCTAGTTACTGTTGTTTCTATTCCCATACAATTTGTTGATTTTTATTAGCTCGCCTGATCCAAAAGGTCATGTTAGCTATTGCCATCACTTGGCGTTCATCGTCCGTCCGTTTCTTCATTTTGTATCTGACATCTAATATGACAAACGCATGCAATTCTTGTTTCTGATGGACTAAAATTTTTAAAAAATGTTGTTTTTTTAAACTACAAGCCCAAATGAATTGGAACCTTGTAGGAATAATATATGGTAGGTCTTGCACAATATTCCTCGTTTTCGCGCCGATCGGTTATTTAACATGGCCGCCACGGGCAATTATTGTTTTTGATTGGCTGAAATTTAAAAAAAATGTTTCCTTCTGAAACAACAAGGCCAAATGAATTGTAACTTTGTAGGAATGATGTATGGAAGGTTTTTCACAAAGAGTAATCATTTCGGGTCGATCGAATATCTTGCATGGCCACCATATGCAATTCTTGTTTCTAATTAGCTAAATTTTAAAAATCTTCTCCTCTGAAAATACAAGGCCAAATGAATTGTAACTCTGTAGGAATGATGTATGGGAGGTCCCTTGCGAAGTTCCTCATTTTGTGCTGATTGGTCTTCCCACTAAAAATTCCAAGATGGTCACTACCGCATGCCATAGTTTAACGTAGGAACCTAGGGGAAAACTTTCTAGGATCGTCTTTGCAGACACCACATGGCCATTGAGACAGGAGAGAATCTTAACCCAAAGATATTCATAAATGATCATTGGATGGTTCTTTACCAAGCTTATGAGGTGATTGGAAATCCAACATGGCTGCCACCGTGGGACATAGTTTAACATAGAACCGTACCGTAAAAACACTTAATGGTCTTCTTCTCAAAACAAGAGAGATGATTTAACCAAACATGTTCATGAATGATTATGTTCCTGTCACCGGTTTATAATTTTTATGCCCATTGGAAATCCAAGATGGGTACCACCGCAGGGCATAGTTTGCAACTTTGGTATGTTTGATTTTTGATTAACATAGAACTGTATGGGAAGAAATTTCAAAGATCTACTTCTCAGAAACAACAAAACTAATTTAAGCAAAATTGTTCATGAATGTTCCTGGATGGCCTTTTACCAAATATATAATTTCCATGCCAGTTGGAAATCCAGGATGGCTGACACTGTGGGACATGGTTTAAGATAGGACTCTGTTGGAAAAGCATTCAGTCGTATTGTTCTCAGTAAAAAAAGAAAGATAATTAAACCAGAATAGTTGATAAATGATCATTGGATAGTTCTTTATCAAAGTGTAATTTTTGCGCCGATTAGAAATCCAAGATGGCTGTTACTGCGGGATAAAGTTTAACATAGGACCCTTTGGAAAAACATTAAGAAATTTTATTCTCAGGAACAAGAGAAACCAAAGTTGCCCATGATGGATGATTGCCTCAAAATTTCAGGATTGGAAATTTTTCATGGGGCTGTTTAAGAAATTTTGCTTGGGAGGCATATTTTTTAGTTTGGATGATGGGTAAATTTATAGCCAGGTGAGCGATACAGGCTCAGGTGATCCTCTAGTTTATTATCTGGTCTGGCACATAGACCAGGAATATCTTTGGATTTTTATGACGGTTGGTATGAAATCGATAGAAGTATCAATTTTGTTTTAATTCATAGAGTCATGTCTACTAATCATCAGAATTAGCCTTTTTTTAGCTAGTAGTCACTTAACTGCAAGAATCCTTTAGACCATTTGTTTTTTGCTTGCTTATATGTTTCTCATTTTTTCTCTAGTGCAGGTCTTTTGATTTAAAGGCCATTCTGTAAAGGTTTATTTATCGTATGTTTCTTTTAAATGTTTCACCGCTGATTGTCTGTTACGTTGGGGGGAGAGGGTTGAGGTCTGAGAAACTAGTTAAACCCCGCCACATTTTTTGTGTCTGTCCCAAGCCAGGGCTCAAATGTCTCGGACTTTTTAAACTTTCATAATTACAGGTATCTTATTTATTTATTAACTTTCATAACTCCAACTGCCAAGCTGTTTTCATTTGCATTTTCTTATCATATCATTAATAAGTATACTGATAATCTCGAAAACAGAGCAAAACTATGAAGATATTAATTTTTTTGGATGGAGTTCAGGCGCATTAGAGAGGAATAAGACTGTGAGGTACGAATATAATGAGAAATACTTTACTTAGTACATGAAATCAATTAAAAAAGAAACTTTTACAAAATTCAGATTTTTAAAAAAAAAAAAAAAAAAAAAAAAAAAAAAAAACAAGAAAAACCCCCAAAAAACCAAAAACCATTAGTACTTGGGCAACAACTGTGTTTCAAGCATAATAGATAATTAACAATTGGATATGTATCATCTTTTCTTAAATCTAAAATTAGGTGATTAACTATACAAACAAGGTATATAAATGAACTTTTGCATTTTTCATCAAGTAGCAGATATAGTCTCAAGGTATCCTCATCCCGTGTAGAGCTTAAACCCATTGCAAAAATTACAAAGATGCCAGTCAAACCATAATATAATGAAATGTCTGTTCGCTTGGATTGCTGTTGAACTATTTCATGATAATTATGATGATATTTAAAAATAAAAATAATAAAAACAATTCATGCATAGTGTCTCGAATACAAGATTTATTTGTATTCGGCCCGAAAATAGATGAAATGCGCGGTAACCTTGCATCTCTCCTGCTTCTCAGTCATGCAAATAAATTTTGTTTGACACTATGCATGTATTGTATATATATTTCGGACAAGAGTATAAATGTAATGTAGTTGGTTATCTTTACCCTGTATTATTTATAGCCACCTCCAGCTCCAAGGAAAAGATACGGATTTGACATAAAGAGGATTTTACTGACACGTGACCCAAAGGATAAGTCAATAAAAGGTATTTTACAGTTAATATACTTGTTACTTGTCCATTATATGTTAATATACAACAATATTGCTTGACTAAACAAATATAACTTAATATCCGAAAAAAAAAATTACCAGCACTACTTTCATGAGAATTGTCGGAAGAGTGCATAGAGCGGAAGTAAACGATAACACATGTACTGGTATGTGATGAGTACAGTAAAACATTAATTTTATTACTATTTTCTTTTTATTTTCGTTTAAAGCAGGGAACGGTATAGGGATGAAAATCGTTGGTGGGAAAACTATTCAAGGTACAACCGAGTCTGGTGCCTTTGTATCAGCTATTTTTCCTGGAGGAGTTGCTGATCAGCTGCACGGAGAACTAAAGGAAGGTATGTGTACCAAAATGCAGATGGCTCATTTTACACACTTAACTACCCCTCAACTGCCCCCCAAAAGCACCCTAATGAGAGTACACAAGAAATTATCATCCAATATTGATGAAGTTGTGTAAAAACCAATATCACTTCACACAGAAATCCCTAGTTGTACTGAAGCAGATACTAGATCCTTTAATAGACCGCTTGTATTAAGAGTTCAATAAAATGTATTCATTTTATGTACGTTTGCATCAGATATCACCTGTGTTAAGAGACCACTTTGTATGTCTTCCTTGATTGGTCGCTTGAGACAGGTTTGACTGTATTTTGTAAATTTCCATACATATATACATAAGACTAATAACATTCAAGGCAAAACAAATCTATTTATCTATGTAGGTGACCAAATACTGGAATGGAATGGAATTGAACTTTCAAATAAAACGTATGAAGATGTTCAAAGAATAATAAACCATCCAAATGTAGAGATAGAGCTCGTTGTTAAACCGTATGTATTTTGTAGAATTTTATATGTTTGCTGTGATTCTGTCATTGTTTTCTGAAAAACAAAACTAAGACAGTGTTTTAATGGCATAATAAAAGAACAAATGTAGCCAAAAATAATGTTTTATTAGAACGCTGTGGTTACTTGGAAGGTGTCTTCCTCAATGCTATCTGCCATTTAATGAGCTTTAAAGAAAAAAACTTTTTATCATGCGCGGAGATCAAATACACTGTACAAATTTACGAAATACTAGACCTGAAGTTTTGTACAAGAATTAAATTCAAGAAAACACACACAAACACACATATAAGAAAAGGGGAGATTTTATATTTATGTAGTCGTTATGAAATGATATTCAGACCAAATATAAACGTAAAGCGTAAGCTAATTTACACAAAGTATATTTACAAATTTGCTTTTCATTACATATTGATTGTAATTTTAATCAATTCAGAACCGTATTCATATAGATACCATTAAAGATATAATTAATTTACATAAGTTTGTATATCTTGTTTGTTCTTATAAATCTAATTTTAGGTGGAGCCATCATTCCAAATCAGAAGACAAATCAAAAGGTCATTCATCATATGATAACTTAGAATATGTTGCAGATGAAGTTTATGGTAAGATATTATGGGGATTTTTCATACTTACTGTATTTTCTGTATACTTGAGTTTATGGTAAGATATCATGATGTTTTTTGTATTCTTATTGTTTTTTCTTACTTTTGATGCACTGCACATCATATGATTTGATTTAATGCGTTATCCTTAATATGATTCATCATATGCACATTTCAATAATTAATGTCTCATCAGTGGTGCTTGAAGCCCAATATTTGGAAATCCCAAGAGCAAAAAATGTTGAAGAGCATAAAGTCCACATTTACCTCCAAAACTATGGCCTAATTGATCTATGTAATTCAGCAGATTCATCATTAATCTGCAGTTATTAGCCATTTTTATGGCTTTATAATTTTTGACATTCGTCACCCCTGTAACTGTGAATTATCATGTTTCAACGAATGCATAAAATCTATGAAGATTTTGAAGGATAAATTTGTACTTTTAGAGAAATGCCTGAAATCAAATCGTGGAGTTGATCCTAAACAGTTAGCAGCACAGTTAGAGGGAATAAAAGAGGGCGAGTCTTTAGCTGGTTCACAGCCAGAATCACAATCATCATCACAACATGACGAATACGTTACACCAAGCATATCATCACCATCAAACTCATCACAAGCATCAAATTCATCTGACAGAGTGAGAGCAAAGGAAATAAGAGAAAATGTTGAAAAGGTACAGTAAAATTATAAGCTACACTTAAAGGTAATTTGACATGTACCAACTGAATGAATATGTTGAGGTAAACAAGCTACTTTCCATGAGAAACAGTAGGTAATATAAACGTATGATACCAATTTCAGTGCGCACGACACGTGCTTCTGGAATAACCTTCATCAGGTACGCTCGAGAC
>JAOXYI010035097.1:0-13151 GCA_028566495.1 Lithophaga antillarum
AATTCGGAATTACCTTTAAACCCTGTGGCTATATATACAAGTCTTCGTCAATTTCTTTTTTTCTTTATTATTTTTTATTTTATTTTATTTTTTTTAATTTTATGTTATTTTTATTTTATTTTATTTTATTATATTTCATTTTATTTATTATTTATTTTTTTTCTGTTTCGTCTAGTTAAAAATTATTCCGTAAATTTTTAGTGTATAATACATATTAGAATTAAGCGATTGGCATCCTATCAAATTCAGTCTACAATCTATGTTAAATTTAAACATGATGACACTTCCTGTTTATAGTTCATAATTTCAAGTATTATACATCTAAATGATACTGTTTGCACTTATAATTAACCATCACCGGATATACCATCTTTATGAGTAACGTATGTTAATATACTTGTGGCAGACAATGTACTATTTGCGTTTGTAAATTGTTCTAAAGTCAGACTAATAACGTTTTGTAACAGATTACGCATGGTTCTGAATCATGGACAATTCATTTTATAATAATCGTTCAAAAGTAACTACTGATATAACAGTCAGCAGTGGAAATAGCTTTACCAAAATAAATAATATGGAGAGTATGGACGAGGATGGGTAATTAATTTCGGACAAGAAACAAGCATTTGTATTTAAATTAATAAACCGGAAATGGTTGTATGCTATCGCAGGTTTGGTTGTTGGGTGTCTTGCGATCGTTGGCATTTGTTTTTTATTTCTTTGCTGTATTATATGAAAATGGACAAAGTTAATGGTATGGGTGACATATGTTTATATACATATTTCTTATCTTGAACTGTTTATTTGGTTTAATGTATGCCTTACTTTACTGACAAATTATTTCATTTTTCAAGTTTGGTCGGGTGGACAAGTTTTTAATGACGTAACAAGGCAATTAACATTTATTGTATAAATTATTTTTCATATGTTTCGCTGTTACTTTTTATTATTTTTAAGCAAGTTTTAAACAGTTTGAATAGTGTTCTTTGTTTATTACTGACCGTTTTGCGACATATCCAGCTATTGTTTGATGGGTTTATTCAATACTGAAAGTATATGCTCAATATGTGTAATAAAAGTTTATTGAAAGAACACTAACCTGTGATTAAGGATTTGAACTCGCTTTGTGACAGCGATTTAGTGAAAACCAATTCCTCCAAAGATAGTGGATTTTCGTAATGTATTGAAGCCCATAGATTCATGAAGTTTTCTGCACTAAAGAAATGTCATCAATAGTAGTTTCTTCCTTTCAAACCGATGCAAAGTTATATTTCACATGTTTAACTACCGCAGTTTTCTATAATGCCCAAGATTGGAATAGATTGGAATGAATAACTGGACATGACGCAGAACACTCTTCTGTAAATTGTGTACCTTTTTTTTTTTTTTTTTTTTCCTTTTTTTGGCTACATCCGAAATAAAACCAGCTGACCTTGATTTTATGTACCTATTGTATAAATAAGGAAATAAAGAGGTAATTTATGAGTTATCGCCCTTACATTACACGTGTCTAATTTGTCTGGCGTTGTGATTTTAAATTTTGTTTCAAATTGTAAATGACTTGTTTAACCTTAAAACAGGCGCAAAATTTACCTGCTGTTTCTAAAGTCTATATTCTGTTATATGTATGTATGGCTACTATAATTGCTCATAAAAGTAAGTGTATCTGCGTACATGCACTAGATAAAATACCAAAGACGCAAGTACCTGAAAAATATATACCTGACGATCTTAGTCTGATTTGTTTCTTTGGCAAACATAAATTCGGATACCGCTCAAGCAGAAATTCCAGCAGATAATGAAATTTCTCGAACATTTAGTCCATACAAGACTAGAACAGAATTTTTACTTGACTGTTGAAACTCTAGGAAATAGTTCTTTTGGTATTCAGTTGTCAGTAGCTCCCACTATCCAAAAATGAATGGCCGTGCCTTTTTTCCAAAATGAAGCAAGACGGTCTCAAATAGAAATAGTCACTAGAAAACTGTCGCCCAATTTCATTATACATCGGTCGGACAGCCTATACTTATGGAACTCTGCACGAGGGTCACTAATGTTCCGGGAGAATAATACTCTCCGCAAAAGGGACTGTTGATTCAGTGTGTCCCTCCAACGAATGGTATAATTAGTATTAGATTTTAGACTTGACACCTACGTACATTAGACTGAGGATAACAATCCATTTCTAATGTCGAATGAAATACAGTAGTAAATTGGAATACAATCACACGTTATATTTAACCGAGTTCAGTTTTGATATTAGAATTATGTTTGGCTTACCGGTTGTTTGACATTAGCGTTACTGAAAAGACATGTTATAAAAATGTACATTTTTAGTCTATCAATTTAGTTATGTTACATACAGTCGAACCTCATTTCGAAGTCAAAGGGACTGTCGATTTTACTTCTAATTAATCGAGTATTCGAGTTTTTGAGGTAAACTAAGCAGTAGAATACTACAAAAGGACTATAATTGCACTTCGAGTTATCCAATGCAGGCGACTTATCCGCGTTTGAGTAAACAAAGGTTCGAATCAGTACATATGTCTTCTATCGTATTCTTAAAAATCTTTTAGAAATACAGAATGTGTGATATATATGTGATATATATAACGAATTTTTTGTTATATAATTTTTAATCCTATCACAACGAATTTTTCAAAGGCTTTTTTGTGTTCAAAAATTTTGGGATAGTTGGTCTATTTGTTAGTTGAATTTCAGTGGAAGCTCTGAATGCAAGTCAAGAACAGAAAACGGATTATCATAAAAGAAAACTTTTAAAGACTCGATGATCGACGCAATACGTTTGTTTCGAGTCATATCCATTCCGGAATTAGTTTTGACTTTTTTGTTTGATGGCGTCGAAATGTTAGGCATATTCGCCATGATAGTTTACCCTAGCAACAATGAACAACGTCGTTTCAATTTTATGATGCTGTTTACCTATTAATGATGGAGAAACTGGTTTCTAAAAGTAAATTTTGGTGTTCAGTGCCGCACTGCAAATCTGACACCCGAAAATGTTCTAACTTGGCCAAATATCCATGCATCAAAAATGTCCGTTTTTTCCCATATCCCGGAAAAATAAGGAATCCAAGAATGAGAAACAAGTGGCTTGAGCTTATTCGACGGCCAGTGGATTACAGTCCGAAACGTCACCATCGGGTCTGTTCACTCCACTTTATTGACGGAAAACCAACAGCAAAAAACCCGTGTCCAACTCTGTTTCACTGGAATAACTTTGGAGTGGCAGTTGAAAAAAGAAACATATTATCCATACAAAAAAGGCAAAGTTCCATGTCAGTGGCAACAGTTAGGGTATGTGTCACTGAGTGACTTAAAGGTGTTGAAAATATGTTGATAAATCTCAGTCCGTTAGGAGGTTGGGTTTATTGCTTTCCGTGTAAAATATTTATACCCCACTCCTACTGGCAAGCTACCCTTGTCTCCTCAGGTACCAAATCTCGCCCATCAACAATTTCAACAATTTTTTTTTACAAAATCTATTTCAGAGTTCTCTACTATTTTTGCAATGTCAGAAGGAAGAATAAACATGTCCCATTGAAAAATATTGTTCAGAACACAGAGTTATCTTTAATCCAAAAAGAATATCCGACCCCCCCCCTTCCGGGGATGCTCTGGAAAAGTTGTGATACCTAGGCTCATAAGAGGGAAAAATTTTAACCCTCCCCCCCCAAAAAAAAATACCAAAATGTAGTTGAATACCCCCAAAAATACCTAATCAATGAAAGATTGAACCCTTAAAAGGAAACAAAACTACTGCATTTTTTTAACATAACCCCCAAAAATACCTGCCATTTTTTTACACAATCCCAAAAAATACTGAAATCCAAAAATCCTACCCGCAAAAAATACTACGAGCCTATGTTACACAAAAAAAAATCAGAGTACCATCCCTGGGAAATCCACGAGTGGCAAGACTGAGCGTACCTGTTGAGATAGGGTTGCCTACCAGTAGCAATATGGGAGGGGGCATGTAGCCGTCCACAACAATTATTATCTACATAAAGCCACAATAAATTAACAATTAGATTTTCATCCAAATTTATCCTAAACTAGAGGGTCACTTGAGTGAGCCTGTATCGCTCACCTGGTTTTCTAGTTGCTTTAGGTTAGTATTTGATTTGACACAATGATTCTAGAAAAAGATTTCAATATTTTCTATTTTTACTAAAATTGACAAAACAGAAAATTTTTCATAAAAAACCATAACAACACTTTATCATGCATCTACAGTTGAATTTGATTTCATTCTGTGGACAAACAAAGCCATATTGACTTTTTATAATATTTTCTGTTTTAGCATTGGCAGCCATCTTGGATATGGGTGGGGTCATAAAAAAGTTTCATAATGTATATGTATTATTTACCCAAAGGTTGATAGCAATTGGCCCCTTACAGGATTTTTCAGAATTTTTTATCGAATTTTTTGTTAAATTTTCTATTTTTAGTAACGTTGGGGGCCATGTTTGACGGCAGTTTGGGTCATCAACCATAATTCTTAAAGGTGGATCATTAATGTATCATTTCCCCAAAGTTTGGCAGCTATTCACCCTATACAGGAATTTTTAGGATTTTTTTACTGTATTTTTTGTTGATTTTACCCTATGTTCTATTTTTAGCAACGACGGCCATATTGGTTGGACAGCAGGAACATTGGATACAATTTTGAAAGTAGACACCCTAAGGATGACTATGGCCAAGTTTGGTTCCAATTGACCCAGTGGTTTCAGAGGAGAAGATTTTTGAAAAAGTTGACGACGACGGACGGATGGATGCCAAGTGATGGCAATAGCTCATATGGCTTTCAGCCAGGTGAGCTAAATAGGGGTGGGCAGGTGAAATTTATTTTTATTTTCTGTCCATTTTGGTGTAAAATGCCTTAAAAATGAAGAAAAATCCTCAAAATCAATAATAAAAAAATTCACACTGGAAAAATAGGGAAGGGTGCGGATGAAAATCTAATAATTAATTCATTGTGGTGATGGATTTCAACCAAACTTTCAGGAAATCTTTAGTACCAAATGGCATTGTTCTAAATATTCATTTTTTAAATTTTTTTTGTGCATACATTGTATTTGCATGTTAAACAGAGCTATTTCCAGATGTACATATAAACATATTATGCGAAACTCCTCCTAAATGACTGAATTGATTGCAGCTAAACTTTATAAAATCTTTTAGGATCCAGTAAAGGTACACACTCCGTATTATATTTTATTTTTTGTTAAAGTGAATATTCTACATTTTAAGACACATCATACATGTACATGTACAATGTACCTTGGCCTAATAGTACTACACAGAATAAACCTGTTATCCACAACTCCTCCAAAACCATTAAATGGATTTTAACAAAATTTCAAGCGATTGTTCAGAATAAATTGGATAAGGCCATACCAAAGTAATTCATTGTTCTTCGGACTCGCTCTCTTCTGAAAATTTGATATTGAAAATAAAGTAAAAAAATAAAATACTTTCCTTCCGTCCCTTACTTTAGTGATTCTTCCCCTCAATTCAATAAAACATTACAGTTTTAAAATAAAAATATGATGGCTTGCTTCCAAAAAATCAGAAACTCCATAGAAAAAAAAATAAAAAATATTTTTCTTCACAACGTTTTGGTCTTCCCTCCCCTAAAAATAATTTGGGAGAAAAAAATTTAAAATATCACTCACTGCCCCCCATTTTTATAGCAGAAAATCTGAAGAACAACAAATCAATTTGGTGTGGCTAAAGTTAACAAAAATAAAATAAAAAAATAATTTATACTTTTAGTTCTTGGTTTTAGGAAAAAAAGTTAATTTCAATTGTCTATCCGCCATTTTGTTTAATGTGAATTAAGTTGGCAAGTATCCTGATAACAAAGTTTTGTCCTTTTGCTTTCACGAGTAAATCAATAAAAGATCAATAAAAAATCAATTTTTTATATATTTATTTGCAAGTTTCACTGAAGACAATGAAGATTTTTGTTTGTACAGATCTTTCTAATTTGATACTGTAGTGTATTGTTATTCCTCATTTCATTAGAATATATTTTCTCTACATGTACATGTAATTCAGTGTATGATTCTCCATTACAGGACGATGAAAGTGAAGAGTCTCATATGGAAACAGAAAACACCATGTATATTTTGGAATCAGTAGGATGTGACTTACCAGTGTTGGAAACAGTGACTGTGACAACTTCAAATGATTCAAGTGAAAACCTAAACAGTACTTTTGGTAACTTTATATGTGATCTATTATATGACTGGAATTTTTATCTGTTGTCTACGTAATATTGAAAAAACCATAATTTTTTGAAAAGAAAAGCTGATTACCAGAGGAAATTCACTACACAATGAAGCAGTTTAGCAATATGTATTGAAAAATGGGTTTAACATTATTGAAGGTTGGGTTTTGTGGATGTATCATCCATTTCAGAAATTTTCAGCTGTATCATGACTACCTGACTTACTGGGAACAGGAAAGCCCAAACAGCTTTCCAGCTGACAGGTGAAACCAGTGACCTTGGGTAGATAGTTTGAAACCTCAGCATACATGAGGTGGAGTGAGCAGGGCTCAAACTTACAATAGTGGTCAAATTTTATTGCTATTTATATTGTATATCATTAATACATAATGGGCAGTATGTTCAGATACACTGAAATCTAGAATGTAAATTTACCTGTTAAAATCATAATCTACATTTCACAAGTAAGTATTTATTTTTTTCTGCAGATTTCTCCAAGTCTGATCATAACTACATGATTGTACACTTGCACACAGCCTGAAGATACATGTGTCCTTGATTGTTCAACTCAGACTGATTTGACACTTCTAGACATAAGTAAAATGGAGGAAAATGACACAAAGTTTCAGAACAAAGAAGGATTATTAAGAGATTTCATTATTGACAAGGTGACTTCATCAGATGAAAATGTCAAAAAATATACTGGAGTACCATCAAAGAAAATTTTGAATGGTTTGTTTGGTAAGTATTTTTGAAAAGTATTGTACAAGTACTTAAAAGAATAAACATGGTTTCCAAGACAGTATTGTTTTACCTTTGGTGTAAAATACCAGTAACACAAGAAACGTAAATCATAATCTGGACATAACAAGACAACACCATTAAAAACTAAATAGAAATACAACACCATTAAAAACTAAATAGAAATACAAACATGTATTAACCAGTAAGAAATAAAGATTAGACAAGAGAAATCCCAAACAAAACCGAGAGTGAGAAAAGGTGCACTGATGGGATTAAGCTTCTTCTGCTCTGTGTGCAGCACCTGTCATGAATAGAAGTCATATTAATTCTCAAAGCCTGAATACAAGTCTGAATTAGTAGAGATAATAATGAATTTCAGTGCTATAACATTATTACTATCTATTAAAAGCTGTTGTCCACATTTTCCATACAAGTGTTAAACATGTTAAATATATGGTATTGGTGAGTGTAGCTTGTAGTAGACTGGTTCCATGAATATATTTTAATATATTTAAACACTCTTTTTTCATAATTTCCACTTGAAGCCAAACACAGGAATAGTTTCTTGCATTTACTGTAAATTTGATAATAAATTTTATGGATATACTAAATGAAGTTTCTCCAGTGTTAAAATACTGGTCAGGACAGAAGAGTTCGAGAGAGATGAACTACCAGAAAGAAAATGCACTCAAAAAAGGAGGTCCACAAAGAAAACTCACCCGATATCAGGGATTTGTACTGACACTGATTAGATTAAGACTTAATCTGTTGACCTTTTTCCTGGCAGATATTTTTGGCATCTCGACAGCTAGGGTATCCCAGATATACATAACATGGATAAATGTTATGTATACTGTGTTTAATCCTTTGATTAAATGGCCATCACGTAAACTTGTGAAAAAGTTTATGCCAAAATGCTTCAAAGAAAATTTTCCAAATACCACTGCAATCATTGACTGTACTGAAATACAAATTGAGAAACCACGAACACCAACTGCTCAGTCACAGACGTACAGCAATTACAAAAGTAGAAACACATATAAAACTCTAGTAAGAATAACTCCAACTGGAGCATTCAACTTCATATCTGATCTTTGGGGTGGAAACACTTCTGACAGATACATCACAAAAGAAAGTGGATTCCTAGACTGTGTTAAAGCTGGAGATGAAATCATGGCCGATCGTGGGTTTCTAATTAGAGATTTGCTACTTGAAAGAAGGGCAACATTAGTTATTCCTTCCTTTACACGAAAATGTTCATGGGGAAAGGGCAAACGCCTAACTGCAAGAGAAATATCAAACACCAGAAAGATAGCAAAGCACAGAATTCATGTGGAGAGGGCTATTGAAAGACTAAAAAAATTCAAAATGTTGTCAGAAACAATGCCACTTAGTTTGAAATCTGTAGCCAATCAGTCACTTAAAGTTGCTGGTTTTATATGCAATCTCAGTAAACCATTGATGAAGTAATGCATTTAAATGTGCATAATTAAACGTATCTGTGTACTCCTGACACCAGTAATTTGCTATTGTTGTGTAACCAGTCTATTTTCTGTATGATCACCTATATGTGAACTAGTGTAAATTATTTTATTTAAAAATAATTAAAGATTCATATTTTTAGCATATTGAGTGAATGTATGCATTTTATGATGAGTTCCACACATGAAGCAGGAAAGGCTTACCATTTTAATTCCAGAGGACCTGACTTCACTGCCAGTTGTCTTACTTTCAGTTTCTTCCATTGTTCTATTTGTCTGGTTTATTGAATTTCAATTGTCACTTGGTATTCTTCTAGTGGTTTTTTTATTTAAAACCAAGTAAACAGGGAATAAACTATTATGTTACAAGACTGCTTTGGCCTTTAGTCCAGCACATCCACTTGTATAGTACAGCTTGTTTGTGTGTGTATATGTGTTTGTATTGCTGATAGTATACTAAATACAGGTGAAATAACTGGACAACAAGACCTTGTTTTTATATAGATGTACGTTGATGCCATATCAGTCTTCACGGTTAGCCACAGGCCCAACAGCCCATGCCTGTGAAAATACCGTTGGGCCTGTAAGAATTTCTCTTGCAGGTCAGTATAATCTATTTAAAAGATCTCAAAAAGATGGTGTGGGCCTGTGGGCAAAAAAGTTTATCGTGAAGACTGCCATATTGCTAGCAGTTAGTAGTAAACATATACTATTACTGATTTATTTTGCAAAAATGGAATTCTCTACACAATACTGCTCCAAAAGCGAAGCTTGAGATGCGATAAGCGTTGAGAAATCCAATTTGAGCAAGACAAATTGGTAATAGTACATGTAGTATGTTTATCGAGGAAATGGCAATGTCAGTGGCGCCAAAGATGAAAACACTTGGATACAATTAGAAATCCATGATATTTCCTCTCATGCGTTTAGCGCTAGAATAAAAAATATCTGAGGAAAAGATCAAAGCATTTTTTTTACATATCATCGATACGTATCCATATTACCAACAAGAGCTGTTGGAGCAACATCATAGACAACATATAACCCAAAGTGATTGAACTTCTATCTTCCATACTTGTGCATGTTGTGTATGATAATTTTGTAACTCAGCTACATGCAAAAACACACACTGAACCGTTATACATACCACACATTTATAACTTGTGATAGAACATGTTTTTAAACACATTTATTTCCCTAAAAGTGCTTTTTCAATGTACTTTTTAAAAAAATCATGACATTTTGATTTTATGGTATCATAAAATTTCTCACTAAATATTATTCGTTCAACATTAATTCCTTTCAAAGTATGAAAGACAAAATCACACCATGGGAGCTGACACACTCCTAATTGTCCTTGTATCTGGGCATACCAAGATGACTTTGGTCCGAGACATATTTCTCCATTTTCTGTACAATATAAATGATAGTGGTCTTTTTGACAGACATCCAATGCTGTATCATTTCTGTACTTATAGGTACATGTACTTTTTATTTCCAGTAATCCTGGTCCACAACATTTACATGTCACCACTCCATCTGGAGAGGCTCCAATGATAGACATGCTTTTGTCTAATACCAGTCCACACAATTTTACTTTAAAATTTTTATGTTGTTGCTGTTGTATGTGAATGTACTGGTGCCTGGCAATGGGTTCATAAAAAATTCCATGCTCTATTGCAGGGGTCGCAATTGGTATGTTCGAATCAGACATGATTTGTTCTAGAATGTAATTATTAGAATTATCAGTAAATTTGAAATGGATAACAGATGAAAACAAAGAAGCTGTTATTCTGCCTTTCCTATATAAAAACCATTTAGGATTATCTCGTTGACCCTGTGTAATGTCCTGTATTTGCTTAATACACTCTTCATTGTGAATACATTTTATTTGCTGTTCAAAGTCCATTGATTCATTTGTTTTTACAGTATTTGCAATTTGGAAAGTGTTGGTGGAAAATTTTCAGAATCTAAATCATTATCACTTTCATCCGTTGGTGGATCTACTGTTTGCAAAAACAATGCACCTGAATCTGCACAAACACTGTATAACTGATTTTCAATTTTACGATTGGAAATAATGTTTTGATTACATATTGGTTTATACTTCATTGGTGTTGGTTCACATGGTAACGAATTGCTCTGATTGAGACGTATGTCTATATTGTTCACTTCCATTGGCTCAGAGATTTTCTTGGTTGATCCCAGACACATTGTATATCTGTTCCAACCTGCGTGTTCCTGTCTCTGTGGCGGTCACAAAAATTTGATAATGAAAACAACAAAGCCACACAGTGCTTACATGTACCATTATCACTGAAAAATATGAGATTAAAAGGTAAATGTACATGTTTACATGTAAAATGTACAAGGCACTAGAAAAATAAGATAAACTAGAAACTGTGTCTTTAAGACATGGATGCCCTGATCACTACTGTTCAGCAAACCCCAAAAGGTTTCCATTGAAAAAAGTTCATTGCTATACAAGTATTATGTTTTAATACTCAAGAAATAGACTTAATACAAAAGTTAACCAGAGTTACCCAAGCATAAAATGTAGGTCATGGTGACCCAATGTTGTACAACTGTTCAGATTACTACCCAAGATGTATCTTCTAATGAAGTTTCATGGATATATTGTTTAGTACCTAAGAAATGGACTTAAGCGTAAAAACTTAACCAGAGTTGCTCATGTGTAAAATGTAGGTCATGGTGACCCAATTATTGCACGACTGCAGTACATATCTGAGATATATCCACTGATGATGTTTCATTGCTATATTATTTTCAGAACTCAGTAAATGGACCTTAACACAAAACTTAACCAGAGTTACTCATGCGTAAAATGTAGGTCATGGTGACCCAATTTTTGTACAACTGTTCAGTACTACCCAAAATGTATGCACTGGTGAAGTTTCGTTGCTATATTATGTTTAGTTCCAAAGAAATAGACTTAATTGTAAAATTTAACAGGACATACGGACGGATGTACGGACATACATAGAGATGGACGGACAGACAAGGGTAACATTTGTGGGCGGGGCATAAAAACCGTCCAAAATTTCTTCATTTCATTATGTACATGTCGTATAATATTATGTTACAATTTAAAAATTTAATTTTGATGAAAAACTTTAGAACAAAATCAGTTATTCTGGTCAGAAAAATAACTTAAACATTTACATATACTTTATCTACATGTATAGACAACACTGTTAGGAACAACGAAATTTGCCATGAGGAAAGCAAAAAAATATCTTAACCCCGACCAGGTAGTACCGACTGCTATATATCGTTAAATATGTAATTATTTGCCTGTTCTTAAGTTCAAGTTCAAAATTTTAATTTGCTTGACATTTTCTCATAGGCCGTATCGACAGTGTTCCTGCGATACCCAATTCTGAGCAAGTAATAACCGGTCTTTTATAACTATTATTTGTATTTTAACCGATATGAATATAAAAATATTCTTAAATAGACTTAAAAGCTTGCTTTTGAAAGAAGAAAATATGCATCTTGACAGTCGAATCCCTTCAATAGGAAAAATTAACATAGAACGGTAATGGAAACATTTTTTATCTTGAATCTGCAAGTCATATTAGGCAAAAATTTAGCTTCTTAAAGATTTTTAACTGGAAGTGTAGCTATTTTTGAAAATTGAGAAATATCCATTTTTACTCGTGGTAATTCACTGTTTCTACTTTAATTCTCATATTTCAACTGATAACTGGACTTATTTCGGACGCTTCATACTGTTTAAGCCGTTGGTAAAGTTCATTAAATCTTCATTCCTCTTCATAAAAAGTGAACAGAGGTTTTTTAATCGATACAAGATAACGACTAGCGACTAATTCGCACCTGTATAGCTCAACTGCTGATAAACTGGTCCACTACCCAAAAGTAAAAATTTTTCCAAAAACGGTCCTTTGTTAAACTGTCCCACAGTGGCAGCCATCTTGGACTTCTGATTTAGCATAGAAATACACAGACTTATTAAATGACCATCCAGTAATAATTCAAGCTTTAAATAATTTCCAATAGGTCACTATTTTAAAATATATCCTGCATTGGCGGCCATCTTCGACTTTCAATCAGCATGGAAATAGGTAGAGGACCTTTCAATGATCATTCATGAAAAGTTTAGTTTAACTGTCTCTGTAGTTCCTTAGAAGTTCTTTGAATGTGCTCGCATAAGGTCCTATGTCAAACTATGCCCTACGTTGACGGCCTTTTTGAACTTCCGACCAGCATGAAAATTTCAAACTTGATAGAGGACTTCGTTAGGAATGTTTATCTACATGTATCAGCTGTGTATAGCCCTTATCGATGTTACTGGAATTTCATCTGCAGTATTACAAGTTTTGACACCTTAATTGTTATAACAGTGTGGAATACAATAACACAAAGTAACATGTTTTTTTTCCATTTTAAACATTATCTGAAGTACAAGTGTTTCCGTATTTTGACCCATTCATGTTTGATTGTATGTTCTGATACATACAAAAGCATTATATTAGACAGAAACTAGAAATTTTTTTCTGTACGACACGGATGCCCCGACCTACTGTTCAGTACAACGAAAGAGGTATCCACTAATAAAGTTCATTGCTATGTTATGTTTAATACCCAAGAAATAGACTTAAATGCAAAACTTAACCAGAGTCGCTCAA
>JAOXYI010035205.1:0-13150 GCA_028566495.1 Lithophaga antillarum
GTCATTAATATATTCACGCCACGATATAGCTGAAATATCGCTGACGTGGCGTTAAGAAGCCTTTAATCAATCAATCATGTACTTAACAAAAGTTGCAAATTTTCAAAAAGATTCCCCAATCTTTGCAGGAAATGGAAAGAAAATTGGTCAAAGACAGAAAAGCTGGATTTTGTTAAACAGGAAGTAGAAGTGCTGAAATTGAATCCCATGATATGGGACCCCATACTGAAGTTGCATACTAAATATCAAGAGCCTGCAATTTGTAGTAGCTGAGAAAAATGTTACGAAAAATGTTTCCCCGCCGAACCAAGAATTTAATTTCTTTTTTATCTTATATTTAAATATTACTACATCTTTAATCTATACCTTTTCAAGCTCTTAAATTCGTCTTTCCACGCCATGAAGAAGAGGAAATAAAACATATCCTGATGAGTGTGGTATCTTTACAACTTTCCTGGAAAGTTCAGATCTTTCCAACAATTTTCTGGTTGAGCGTGTCCTTTTATCCACATATACAATGTTTATCAATTTTGATCCACATGGTTTATCAAAGAAATCCTTTGCATCTCTCTGTTTTATAATGTCGCATACAAGATTTCCATCAGACAGTTTTTCTTTAACAAATGCAAAGTCTTCATTTTGTAACAAGAAGCAGTTATCTTTTTTTCGGGTTGATATAAAAGCAATCTTGTTCCTTGCATTGGCGGATTCAACTTTTTATTGGAAAGTGTTGATTTCAGTCAGCCTTTTTGAAACTTGAACCAATGGATTTTTTGCATTCCTTACTAGTCTCTTTATTCCCTGAAGATGATTCTCGAAAGGAAATGCAGAGATCCTATTAAGAGAGCAATTAAAGTGCTCCACATCATCTGTTAAATGCACTAAGCTATGGACATTATATGAAACAAAAATGTCTGTGTACACATCCTTGCAATTGTATACAAAATATTGCAACAACTGTTTAGCATAGTTCAGGTAGGCTATTCTTTTTTCATCATTTGAGTCGAGTAAAATCGACACAGCAACAGCCAACGTTAGAAAATGCTTATATAACTTTTCAGGAACTACCTTTTTGAGAACTACAGGGCCACTTTACAAAAGAAATTGCCGAAATTCAGTGGCCTTCCATCGCTCAAGTTCATATAATGATCTAGGTTGTCTAGCAAATTCAGATGGAAAAAAGACCAATGAGTGCCAAAAGTGCATCCGAAATTTGACTTACTTGCCCAGAAGAGAGCTTGCATTCCTTTGGTCCATTTTTCAAGTACACTAAAATACGTTTAACTACACCTAGACATACCAGGTGCATATAGTCTAAACAAAAGTCTTCAATGCAATTAATGCCATTGTCACTTAGAGGGGACTTTCCCAACTGATGATCTTCATATTTTTGTTGACAAAAATCCTCGTTGGTACGTTTTGAAAAATCACTAGTTGAGTAAAATACCACCCTATTACTCTTGTAGTAACCCCTGATTATACACCTTTCACACGAACTATAACCAGTATGACACTTTATACATTTTAAAAATGCTCTGGCAGGAGCATCACAAACAAAACCGCTCAAAACTATAGTATACTTTTTTGACTCGTACAGAAATCCTTCACGCTGAATGATAGAAAGTTCTTCAAGAAAGTCATTAAGGAATTCATGCACCGAGGTTGGTTTGGAACTGCCATAGAATAATGCAATTAAAAATGGTACCTTACTTTCGATAGTGCATAAGATTGGCCAAAACTGAGTTCCACAAGATTTGAATATAGGTATACCATCAATATTTACCAACATCTTAATTGGGTCTACTTTTTCAGCGATAGAAGGATTTTGTTCAAAAATTTTCATCAGCCCATTCTCAATGCCATAATATTTATACTGGCCTCCACATTTATTGAGAACCTCTACAGTTCTAGGTGTTTGCAATAATGTTCTGGAATCTTTTGGTACTGAGTGGCCATGTTTTCTTATTATTCTTAATAGCTTATTCAATCCTTCCCTGGTTAACTTAAATTCTGTTGCCCATGCTGCTAAATCTTTTGTTAAAATGTCATCATTGATTTCATCATCTTCTGATTCATCCTCAAACATTTCATCCTCAGAATCTGAAGATATTTCTTCCGAAAAACCAAAATCATTGGCTTCATTAAATATATTAACAAGAACTTCATCGAAATTTTCATTCCCTTGGTGGTCTTCTTCTGTATTTGTAGAGAAATCTTGTGCGATTCTGTTTATATCATCAGATATATCTATGGTGTCATTTTCATCACTGTTATCTCCATGCACCAACGACAGAAGACTTGCATTAGTCCTTCGCCACTTTTTCCAATAGGTCATTGCTGTTAATGGTTAATGCTAAATAAAATCCAAAAGAAAAATATTATCATGCATGCATCATGCTTTTTGTCAAACTAAACATTTGAAAGTTAAAACACAAACATGACAAATTTATTTACATTAAATAATATATTTCTACAATGTATTCACACCGTACAACCAGGGTTGGCAGATGATCAAAATGATTACATGATCCGATGAAAATTGTTCGAAACGGAAGATGATCGGATAATTTTTTCATATATCACCCTATTTCAATAGAGGATTTCTTATATATATTGGACTTAAAATCCCGATTTTTTGGCACTGATCAAGAGTGAAAATATATATTCATCATAATTTTAAAAAGTTGATTTGAAATTTCATCAAGAACTTGCATGCTGAAACAGGGTTTAAACTGGAATTTTTTATTTTTTTCTTGACTTAATGAGTTTCTATATGAATTGGAGACAAAATTCCAGACGTAACTGACATTATATTAACATTATACAGATTTTCTACCATATCTAGCAGATTTTCATTCATCAATCAGAAGAATAACTCTAAAGATGCATAAAAATATCAAAAACACTTATTTCAGTCAAAGCAGACATATCAAAATGTGCCGGACCGTCTGACCTGTCAGACAAAAAACTGTTCGGTCAGACGAAATTTTCAAGGTGTCTGACCGAATGTCCGGCAGATCTGAGCTAATTTTTCTTTGCACTTACAGCAAATGTTCAACAGTTCTAGCTTCGGTCAGACAACATTTTTTACATGTCTGACCAAATGTCCTGTAGGTCCGAGGGAAATTTTGATATGTCTGCAAAGTGACATGAGTCGAAAGTTGATTGTATCATGTATCAATTCATTCATCTGCCGACCCCAGTTGTACGGTGTGGTATTTTCACTCCTGTATACATTGTATATCTGATACTGTACAATGTACATGTATAGTGAGCAAGCAGTCTAATTGGAGATCAACTTGGTGATAGGTGAACTTGTCTAATGATTTACCTAGAAAATGTTTACATACATGTATGTCCGTTTTAGAAGAATTATATTATTTACAGTATATAACACACTTATCTTTGTGAAATTAATGTACAATGTACATGTAAAGTAGAAAACTGACCACGTCAGAAAGGGCCCCACCGGCATGTTTGTTACAGTCTAAGTCCAATTTCTCAAAAATGAATTATTGAAAATGCTTCAAAATTAATAGGCTTCTTCCTCTAATGATGCTTAATGTTGTTTATAATTTTGTTTTAAATTGGTCAAAGTATACTTGAGTTATTGTACGACATAGAAAATGCTGACGGACAGACGGATGGACAGACGGACGGAATACTATCATTCGATGCGGGGCCCTTACTAAAGAAATTAATCAAAACAATGAATCTTTATATTTTTTATCTTGCCTCATGTTGCTAAGATTACATTTAAATTTTGAAATATTATCTTTTTGTACTATAAAATATTTGTTATACATGTATGTCAAAGCCAGCCTGTTTATAAAAAGACTAAAATGTACATGTAGCTATTTTTTGCATAGATGGTTAATATTTCCAAAAATCTTTATAGCCAAAAAGCAAATAAAATGAAATATTTAATTCCGAGGACTGGTTAGATTTTGCAATGAGTTTCAAACTCATGTTGATGATCACCTACATGTACCAGCTAGGTTGACTGCTGAATACTGATGAATACAGGGGTGATTTTATTATACATTGTAGATGTATTATACATTGTACATGTATTTCAAGCTATCATACCAAAAACAATAAGCAAAACAGGGATTGGGAAGAAAAATTGTTATCAATGGGCCACTTTCAGCATTTACTGAAATTTGAAATCTTAATGAGTTAATGGGCCATTTTAAATGTTGATGGGCAATATAATTGGCCCCATGCTCCCCGTCTGCCCAATCCTTGCTGAATTACATGTAAAGTACACCAAGTCATGGACTTTTTTATATGCCCATCCACCCATTGTGTGAATGAACACTAAAACAAGAATTCCTAATGGGCAGACGGCCGCGGGCAATCCTTTTTCCTCGAAAATATTTGAAGTAGCTTAAAATTAAGAAATAATTCAAATTCATGGAAGGGTAAATATATGGGGATTATATCATGGGTAGTCAATTTACGCCCAACATTTTGCAACGAGCAAAAGCGAGTAGTAATATATGGCCATAAAGTGACTACCCATGATATAATCCCCATATATTTACCCCTCCATGAATTATTTCAATTCTGATATCTCTATTTTTTCGAATTGCAAAGCTCTAAGGTTGGCCCATTTCAGACATTTTTATGCGGCTGTTCCGTTTTAATGAACATACCGTCTGGAAGCATGTAGCTATTTAAAAAATGTTTTAAATAGATAATCCAATTTGGCTTTAATTTTAGCTTATTATTTTAACTTGTTTCATCATTACTATATTAACAAGACATTTCTATTAAAAACAGAAAGGCCCGTTTTAATACACACATAATATTTACATTGCTTCGCAACATTCTGTGTGTGCACGCTTTGATGTTGAATTACTATGTGTTTATTTTTAGCGACATGCACTGATTTAAATACCTTTGGCCTAACGACAACGTGGAGGCGCGTTAAAACAGCCATGAATTATAACGCAGTTATATACATTTTGTAATAGGTTTGTTCCTACAGCATTTTAAGCATGTCATATTAGAATAATTTAATTTTCATATAAGAATATTAGATATATAAAATGTCAATAGCTCAAAACAATGAAATAAATAACTGCTACTCATTTCACTTCCCTGAATCAATTTTGACTTTATACAAATGCTTCAGACTAAGGGCTTTACCATGTTTACTGAAAAACACTTCTTTGATAATTCTTGTATTGGAGAAGAGCAAAGACTTGCAAGCTTGTTAATATATTTTCTAGCAATGCATGCTGTGCAATGAACTACTAAATCACAATGACATGTCTGTGTGTGTAAACTGCATACCATCAGACCATGCAAATTAACAATCTGACTTGGCTTGGCCAGTTGGGGAGCCATTTCGCCCATTTCAGACCAAAAATCATCGACCAAGAGCAAAACAGTTCATATTGAACTGACTGGAGAAAAAAGTCTTTCAATTGTCGACACCCTTGTTGCCCAGTCATCAATTGGGCCAAAGCAAGTTACATTTTTAATTCTATGTTTGGCGTCAGCACGCACATTGGATTTTCATCATATCTTTATAAAACAAACAGAGAATTTTTTTTGCATTTTACGAACAAAATATAAAAAAAAAATTGTTGTTTCGTCGTTGACTGTTGTTTCATTGGGACAAATATAACTGTAATATTGAAATGTCATTGAAAAGGATCTCTATGATAGCTAGAAATCAATGTGTAGTCAATTTCTACAATTTTACTTTGATATCTCTAACTTTACATGGTCTGTAGGTCAGTTTTTCCACCAGTGTTGATAATTGTTTTATTTTGTTTTGGTTTTTTTTTTGTTTGTTTGTTTGCCTCATACCTTCCTCCATTTGAAAAAAAAGTTGACAACAGACACAGAATTAACTTGTCTTGGCCTTATACCTATTAGGCTATTTCTCGTCATCTGCGACTTTTCGTCACAAGCAACACAATAAAAAGTACGAATAAAAGCAAAGAGATACAAACTAGAATACTGACAGTTAAGTCAGGAAGGGCCCCGCCGGCACTTAACCTCACGATTTTTCGTAAAAAATCTAATATTTTTCACAAAAATATTTATCCGCTTGGAATAAAAATTTAATATGCACATCTACACATTTAAGTAAACAATTCGTGTGTCTCTGTGTAAAGTTCTGGAGTTTTTGTGTTGACAAATTATGATTCTCAAATCAAAATCTGTGATTTTTCATCAAAGTTTTTTTTTCAAAAGGTAATTAACTGCCATCACGGTCATGACTGCAAAATTTCATGTCTCTACTGTGTATAATTTTGAGTTTTTGCGTTGACAAAAGTTGTTGACGGAAAAAGTGAAAACTATAGGGCACCCGCATCCTCGATGTGGGGCCCTAATTAGAGTGGTAGCCTAGTAGATGCCCATGGTACTAAGGCCTTACATGTAGATTCAGTTCCAGCCTGCTCAAGTTATTGATAAAATGTGGTTAAAAGGACTACAGTAATGCGGCAATACAGATGTATACTACCAAATAGCACCAATCTCTTAATTAAAGCTCTGTTCCATGATCATTTGTAGCATTTTCATGAAGAATTATATTTGTCTTAGTCGTTTTTTCTGAAACATGCATATTTACCCCAAATATTACATATATATATCCTTAAGTTTTTATGCAGTAACGATGATTTGAATGCATGTACTGTTTGATAATTTAAATGCACATTCGAGTTCACTTCTCAGCTAAAGAATGGCCCAAGGCGAAGAATCACCTTTCCAAAACTAAAGGAATGAAGCTTCCTCGTGTGCTCTGTGAAATCATATGTTTGCATATGTACATTATTTGTATGTTCAGCACTCATTGGTTTAGGTTCTATGTGTGAAAGACCTTGTGATCTATTTTTTTCTTTTGTTTCTTAAGGGGTTTTTATAGAAATATTTATGTGCAACTGCATTCTTTGCAAATGACAATGTACATGTACATGCATGTTCACGTGTACTTGTACCCCCATTTCTATCAAGGCTTTCCCAAACTGTCATATGTAAAGCCAAAACAACCAATAGGTTTTCACTGATAAGAATGAAACCTCCTTCCTTCCTGTGGTATATTATACACATGTATACCAAGATGCATGCCAGATCATTTAACCAAGTATATGTATGCTATATCCACATATGTACATTTGAAAAAGTGTATTATTTAGATCTGTTTTTATTACAGTGCCTTACCAAAATTTCAGTGTTTCAATTTGTCTAGTTCTTCTCTTTAGTAGATTGTACTCCTTAAATCTAATGTACAAAGGGTCATTTAAATATGTGACACTCTCAGACTTAGGTTGGCTATATGTTGATACTTTTTTGTCCTTCTTGTCAATGTCTGCAACCTTTGATCTGTTAGAAGAAACTGATTCTGATGATGTTGCAAAGGGATTATAATTAGTTACGGATTCTGAAGATGATGTTTCGGTAAAGGAATTAGTTGATTCTAATGATGTTTCACTAAAAGGATTTGATTCAGACGACGTACTAGGTCCAAAACAGCAAGATGATTGCGCACATGTGCAATAGTGGTTTTTTCTATTTTCTTTCTTTTTCTGTCTATTTTGTTCTCTCCGTTTCCTTCTGTACTTCCTTTTTGAGTTTAGAGAGTGTTTACCCATCCGTTAGCCACTGCAATTTATCAAAATGTCACGAAATTTACATGTGTATATTGTATAAAATCAACTAGAATATTGACAAAGTCAGGAAGGGCCTCGCTGGCACATTTAATCTCTTTAATAAAATTACGATTTCAAATTAAAATTGAATGTACATGTAGCACTGACAAATTATGATTCTCAAAATCTGTGATTTTCCATAAAAAAACTATGTTTTTTCCAAAAATATTTATTCGATTGGAATAAAAATTAAATATGCACATGTTCATACAACAAATGTATGTTTGTGAACAACTGTATATAATTTCATGTCTGTACTGTGTATATAGTTTTGAAGTTTTTGTGTTGACAAATTATGATTCTCAAAATCTGTGATTTTTTATCGAAAATCTAAGTTTTTTTCCCAAAAGAATTATCTGATTTAAATAACAATTTAATATATGCATATCTGCATATGTTGGTTAACAACTGTGTAAAATTTAAAGTCTCTACTGTGTACAGTATAGTTTTGGAGTTTTTGTGTTGACAAAAATTGTAGACGGATAGACAGACGGACAAAGTGAAACTATAGGGTTCACTCATCCTCGATGCGGGGCCCTAATAAGATTGGGATTACAAAAGTCAAAATGAACAATTGATGGACATTTAAATGTACATGCATTGTAAAATGTAAAGAACCTCAAACACTTTTAAAGGCAGGATTCTCAAGATTTTAAATAGCTGGCATATATGACATGAGTAGGTGTCAATTTTTTGTAGTATTACTCAACCAGAGAATTCCAAATTTTGCAGGCAATGACCCAAAAGAGATGGCGAAATCATCAGCACTAATGAGAGCCCTGAAAGACCAAAAAAAACCAAAAAAAAAAATCCTTAACAAACCCTACGGACCTTATATCCTGACCCCAACTTTATTCAATCTTCGAAAAAAATGACTTTGGCCAACTGACCTTGTTCATTTCACATGTTCCATCAGATGATGGAAATTTTTTTTGATATTATATGCCACTATAATTTGAAAAAAAAAATTCTTTGGAGACACAATCAGTTGTTCAAAGTTGTCTAAAATTGTACCATGTCAAAGGGCAAAATCCATGAAAGTTGAAGGGAATTACTTGAAAACTATGCTCAGCTACATTGGCAATTTCCGGTTTGACGAAACCAATTTAAGAATCAGACTCGGAAAAAGGGACGTAAAATTTCTGCATGGATCACGATTCATTAGTTGATGATGGGAAGTGATGATATTGATGCAAATATCATATAGTACAAAAAATAACCTGTTAACAGTCTTGCCAGTTGCAGCTGGACAAATAAAACTTCATAAGTCATTTGTTTCGTGCTAGTGAATTGATGACGTGAATAGTGTGATGTACCTTCTACTGCTTGGGCTAGAGAAAAACCTATTCTCTTCTATTATGCAAGCTAGTTCTAGAAAATTTTCATGGAAAGGGTGTTTTTTTTGGAGGTGGACCCCTCCAAGTTTTGAAAAAAACACTCAAATTAAACTTATGGAGGGGTAAAATGCCTTTCAAATGTTTGAAAATTTTATGAAACAACTATTTACATAGGTAGATCACCGGAAATCATGGTACACTGAGTATTTAAAACTCATGAGTTGTCTAAACATGAGAACCCTCCCCCCTTTTTTACAAAGGCCAACGTGCCCGGGTTTATTGTCATTGATACGACTGAACGTCGATTAATTCTGGTATGTTCGTATGAAGATTAAGTGGTTTGAATGTTTCTTCCATTCTCTTACCTATAAACTTTTCAAATAAGTTGCCGCCTTCGCTGCCTTTGTTTGCGTGGACCGCCTTTTTTCCCCGGGAAGATATCGGGTTTCCGCGACCGGAAACCAGTATTTATTATTGGTGTGGGCTATTCATAAAAAAAAAGCATTGCAGGCAGAAAATTCATTAATTGATAAAATAACTCTCACAAGTATAAAAACTACTGAAAAGCGCTAAATATTGTTGTAAATATTTTTAAAAGTTACTCCGATCACGTGATTTTCTTGTTAACGCCGATCACGTGATTTTCTTGGTTGAAAAGGGGGAAGTGAAGAAAATAATGAAATGATACATAAGGAAGCAAGAACTTATCCTGGATTTTTATTTTGCCAAAATTCTGATCCTGCCTTTTTATTTCAAATTCATCCTAGCCCCCCCCCAAAAAAAAATCGAATTGGTTACTCCAATGGGTTCTCAACTAAATTTCAAAATTCTCAGATTCTATATATACAAAAAATGTATCAGTATCGGACTATTTAGAATTTTTATCATGATTTTGGTATGCTTTGTAAGGAATTTTACACGATTTAGAAACTATCTGGATGCTGGCATCCTAAAAGCTATCTGGATATTGGCATCCTCAAAACTATCTGGATGCTGGCATCCTAAATTATCTGGATGCTGGCATCCTGAACTATCTGGATGCTGGCATCCCAAACTGTCTAGATGGTGGCATCCCAAACTGTCTGGATGCTGGCATCCTAAACTATCTGGATGCTGACATCCTAAACTATCTAGATGGTGGCATCCCAAACTATCTGGGTTTTGGCATCCCAAACTGTCTGGATGCTGGCATGACAAACTGGCACCATCTTCCGTTTGTGGACACTGGTTTCCACTAAAAAAATCATTAAAAGGCTATATCCTTGTTATTTTAAAGAATATATTGGAATATTTGCTCGTGAGAATTTTAAATTTTAGTTGAGAATCCATTCTCCCTAAGTTTGATTCTAGACATATTATTCAAAGAATATTGCACGGAGTAAAAGCCAAGTATGGCGTAAAAATGTCGCATAGCAACAGATCAACACATCCAATTTTATGAATTTATACAGCATCTTCTTTCTTATTACATTTAGATACACTGATACTTTTATTATGACAATGTTTTTTTTTTAAATATATCATTTGAACTTACCGTTACATTGATTACATGCACTGATGCAGGATCCAGCTGGTCCAGTCCCAGGAAAGTCATTCGTCAAATCACCACGTCAAAACGACGTCCGTATCATGACGTTGCACACTTATCATAAAACTGACGTCAGCTCTTGTCTTTTCCACAACCACTTACCAGAAAAGACGTCATACCAACGTCAGTTTATAACGTTTTTTAGACGTCTAAAAAAAGACGTTTTTTTCACAACCACTTACCAGAAAAGACGTCATACCAACGTCAGTTTACAACGTTTTTTAGACGTCTAAAAAAAGACGTCTTTTTCACGTTGCATACTGGTTGTATGACGTCATGACGAGAAAACGACGTGAAAATGACGTCTTTTTGCCGTCGTGTGTCTGCTGGGGTAAAGCATTTAGATAAAAATTAAATCTGAAAAGTTCATTTTTAAAGTCTTAACAGTGGCTATGTCATGTATATACTGCTGAAGATAAGGAAAGTTTTATAAGTACAGGTGGTGTCTGTGTATTACAGCATAGTTGGATGGGCTATCGCTCATTTTTGTTTCCGTGTTTTTAGTTACGAAGTAAAGGAAGAACAACTAGAACAACTTGAATATTCATGGCGTCCAAGCCCGCGTCAGGTTTTACTTTCAACTTTTTCTCTTCTAAGATGGACAAGGATTTCGTGATTGGGGCAATATTTAAAGTCGTTTAGTTGATTCTTACTACCACCTTCATAACAAAATCATAACATGAATACATTGCAGTGATTGTCTGATAGGTCAGTTATTATGTTTCAACATACGCATCCCTTCACACATATACATCCATCATGGATCTCCAATAATTGGCCTTGCCTCTTAACTTTAGTTCTACATATCTGGTATTTACAAAACTTAGTCAAATGCTATACCCAGCTTTTACACACCCCTAAGAGGAAAAATTTTCATGTCTTCACTTTAGTTTTATGTATTCAATGTCTACCAAACTTTGTCAGGTGGTACTCCTGTAAGAGGGGAGAACCATGTTGATTTTAGAATAAATATGGCAAAGTTGAAGGTCACTGACTTGCCAGGCTCATCTGCTAGTTTCTGGGCATTAACTTTGGTATGTCTGGATATTTACAAAATTGATGAAATAATACCCTTGTGGAGCGAAAGCTCTGTTTTCGGGGTAAATTTAGAAGATAACGAAAGGGTTAAAAAGCTAAATGTCGACACAATCATACAAAAACAAAAACAACAAATTAATAGACAAGAAAAACGTACAAAAAGGAACATAAACAACTCTAACAAGGCATCACAGTTACTATCAAAAGAATCTGCTGAAAAATATTCTTTGTATATTGTCTTTAGTTTTATACATATACTATTCCCAACCTTGAAAAAGTGGTGTGCCAGTGCAAATAAAGAAATTCCAGAGACTTCTGAAAGGTCAAGACTGCTTTTTTTTATCAATAAATTTTGTCCAGAAAATTATTTTCTTGCGGAAAAATTTCAATATATACATGCAGTTAGATGATATTGTGTGAAGGTAGAAATCCGTTCATAGAATTTGTTTGTGAAAAAAGTCGCGAAGGTGTAACATAGCGGTCTAACTTTCCGTCGTTGTTGTCGGCGTCGTCAGCATTTTGGTTAACTCTAAGGTTAAAGTTTTATAAACTTAAATGATTTATCAAATTCATAAAGATTCCATGAAACTTTACATAGATGATTCTTTATGATAATACAAACAGTAAAATTTTGAGAAAATATTTTCTTTTTTTACGCACTTAAGCGATAACTGAACTTAGTTTTCTCATGCATGTCTTGGTTTACCCTAAGATTAAAGTTTTTCAGTTTGAATTACTTGATCAAATCTCTACAGATTTGCATGAAACTTTACAGAAGGTTTTTATGATCAAAATATAATATCTGAGTAAACTTTTAGAAAAAATAATTTTTCAGAATTCTGCATTTTGACAGATAACAGGACTTAGTTTTTTGCACGTATCTTTTTGGTTAACCCTTATGTTAAAGTTTCTGAAACTACAGTAACTTCATGAAATCTTCAGCTATCTCCATAAAAATGAACATAGCTTTTTAGCGCGCCCACTTGAAGAGTGGGGGGAGGGGGACTAATGCAGTCGGTCCCGCGTCGGCGTCGGCGTCCCGCTTGGGCAAAGTTTCTGGACTAGTTTTTGTATGGGTCTATTCTTGTTTCTAGAATGAAACAGGCATTAAACTGCATTTATTGTTATTAGCACAAGACGGACTAATTTAAGCAAAATTATTTGGAATTTTTATTAAAATTTTCATCGTTTTTAACTTATTTGGACTCAGTCAATTTTTAGGGCAAAGGTTCTGGACTAGTTTTTACAAGAGTCTATTCTTGCTTCTACAATGAAACAGAATAACAAATTAAACTGTATTTGCTGTTATTAGCACATGACAGACTAAGCAAAATATTTGGAATCTTTAATAAAATTTTCATCGTTTTTAACTTTTTTGAACTTAGTCAATTTTTAAGGCAAAGTGTTTGGACTAGTTAACATATGTGTCTATTCTTGCTTCTAGATTGAAACAGGGTGACAAAATAAATTTTGCATTGGGACATGGCATAGTGTCGCATACTAATTTCGTGTCCCAG
>JAOXYI010035313.1:0-13144 GCA_028566495.1 Lithophaga antillarum
TTTTTGCCGAATATGTTAATTTATCTTATAGGGGGAAAATAAACATTTATATGTTTGATCAGTTAAACCAGCTAAAATATGAATTAGGAAATTTAAATCATGTTTCGCTTTATTTTAAGGGGCCCGACATATCTATTGAAACACGTCGCTCAAGAATCCGTTCCTTCTTTCAATCACTAACTACGATGGTAATCGGAGTTTTCGGTTTAGTTTCCACTATATTAGGTGAATTAAGAACCGCAAATTGTATAAAATAAGTTATTAAACGAGGTGATAGTTATAGGATTTTAAGAAAAAATAAAAAAACTTTTTCTTTAATCCCTTAATAACTAGGCTGTCTCATACATTTAGGGATTTTGGGAGCTTTTGGAACCTTAAATGCTCTGGGGTGTTTATTTGTTTTACTTTTGTTATCTAATAGAATAGATGCTAATTTGTTAATTTTATCCTCAATATTAACTAATTTAATACTAATATTATTCACCAAATCAATAATGTTTTGCATTTTTGTTTTAAAGATATAAAAATTAATAACTGCGTTACAATCATTGATTTACCTAATGCATAATTTAATCGCAGCTTAGTTTGTTCCATTGATTTTAGTTGCGAAATAAAGTGTTGCGATACCAAACAGACTTAAATCAATGTTGCTATATACACAACATCTTAGTTACTTGCTTAAACTTCGCCATATACAGACGTATTTTTTAATGTTCGTAGATTTCTGCCGAAACCTGGATTTTTTTGGATTATTATACAAGTGTGGATTTACTTTTATTTTGCGTTGAATTTACTGAATTACAACATGATTTTACGGAATGTTACTAATTACACTCGTTATTCAGGATTATCAGTAAACAAGTCTTACGGTGTAATGCTTGTTTTTGGCGGGAAAATGAGTATTACCAACGCATTGTTTATCAACATCTAATCAATAAATATTACGGCGTAAGACTTGTTTTCCCGCCAAAAAGGTATTACAGCATAAGACTTATATATCCAGTTGTTACTAATCAATAAGTATTACGGCGTAAGACTTATGGATATCAATATTTACCTTTATCCGGTTGCTACTAAACAATAAGTACTACGGCGTCAGACTCAAAACGACATTCCGAAAAGAAAAAGTGTTAAAACGGGACAAAAATAAATTGTTTGTTAAGTGGAAAGGTTACCCAGATACGTTCAATTATTGGGTTCCTGTGTCGGATGTAGAAAAACCTTAGTCCTATTTTACATTTAAGTCTTTAAAAAAAAAGATATACCTAGTTAAAAAACTGAAACATGCTGGGGTGTTCTAAACAACATCGCATAGATTCCTGGAGTTTTCCATTTTCAGAAAATTATTATAGCTTGCTCTAGAGCGAGTTAAAGTAGTTTTTTTTTTTTTAAAACGGGAAAGTCCGGGAATCTGTGGGTTATCAACTACTTATGTCTTACAAAGATCTTTGAGAGACGCAGAATCTGCTGCTATAAAATTCGTTTGAACTTCAAAACCCAAGAATATTTATTTCAACTTAGGTTTCCAATATCTTGGTTGCCAAATTAGACATGGGACTAACATTCTAGTTCCAGATTAGATGTACATATTTATTTATATATTTTAGTCTATTTATAGTTTGAATACTTGTAACAGGCAATAAATATAGAGAACATTTTTCTTAAGATTTAAGACGTTTACATTTCATTTTGACTTTATTATAGAATCGAAAGCATTTTTATGGTTTAATTCCTGCAGGTACAAAGCATATTTTATATGACACTATGTAACTTGTGTTTACTTTAGTCGCAATTGTCATAAAATCTCCGACTTACAGCTAGCTAGAGGCGTGATTTAGTCAGTTATGCTGTACTGGATTACATTTACATTTACGTTTCTCGTTAATCTTTAATTTATGTGGCTTTGTACTGCGTTTCTCTCCCCTTTTCCGCCTGTTACAGCCGCACGCAGGTTGGACTGAAGGAACGATTTAGGCTAACCACAGTCTTTTTACCACACAATCACAATGTATTACCAGGCTTTTTAATTAAATAGTGTTTAACCCGCCTCCTGTTTGATGTTTAAGCACTGGATCAGGTTATACCCGCTGCATCGAGGCAGTACATATATTGTAATCCCTGTGTAGCAAAAACAATTTGATGACTTTATTGTAACTTCAGTTCATTATCTTATTAGGACAAGGTATGATGAGAGCCACTTTTGGCCCATAGAATTAAGGTAGCATGATTATTAAAATTAGGATAAAACTGGTGTTAAATGTCTGGTGTCGGGACCGACGAGAGCCAATTTAGCATCTGACGTAACAGGATCGTTCCCAGAATTCTCTCTCTGAAGCGTTAACCACCATATTGAAGTCACTGAAAATAACCTAACCAGCATCTACAACAATCTACAGCCACCACAGCTGCATAGACCAGGAATTAATAAGTAATAATAAAAAATACAACACTTGCGCTCCGAAAAGTCGGTCCTGCGTGTGCCATTGTGAATAATTTTTGCAATTTTAGTGTTTAAAGCGAGCCCGCGATCACGGTCACATTTTCTCGTTGGCCCAGGTATTTGGGATCATGAGATTGGTAGAAAAAGTTTTCAAACTTTTTTAAAGTTAGTTTGCTTAACTTTTCGTACAATTTGTGCTGAATATCTGAACTTCGGAGTTTGGCCATTCAGTTCGAGCACTTTCCACTTTGACAAACGGGAATAAAAGTTATTTGTCAAGGTCCCCAGCGAGTTCTAATTCAACGAACTCCCCAGGTAAGTGTGCAACACACACAAGCTTGCCCAAAACCTACGATAATTGTTGAGTTATCCCATCTGAAACCGGCCCAACAGTTTTGTGATTTACATGATAAGGTAGCCCCATAAAGCTACGGAAACAACAGGAAAAGTAACTAAGCAAGTACACCCAGTACTCGCAACTTCTTGTTGTTGGGTACACACCAAGAAGACATAACTAACAGAGCAGCAACATCACTTTACTTTAGTTGTGTACACACAGTGTTCACCAGCATTACATACCAAAGTCCTGAAGTACTGTGTCTACCAACGTTAAAAATCAAAGTCCTGCAGTACTGTTTACACGGGTAAGAGCTAGAACATTTATCACACACAGTGAAGTCATACTTCCAGTGAAATCGTACACATATACAATCTGTCATGAAAGTATTTATCAATCACTGTAGATACCAAGACCTGTTGATCTTGCCAGAGGTCGGTCGGCGTATAGCGGACACAATTTGGGATCTAATTGTGGACAGAGGGGTTATCACACAAGATGATCTACTCACTATCCCATACTTAAGAGTAACTCCCATCCTTCTTGAGGTTATAGACTTTTCTCCTTTCCCACCTGAGGACGATGACGATAATGATAGCTTATGTTTGGAAAAGGGGGAGGGGAGTAGGAATGAAAGGGACCATTATGACAGGGTTAAAAGAACAGGTGAGCTAATAAGTTCAAGAGAAAGGGAGCAGTATCGTCCCAGTAGATACCATGCAGGTGGACTTAGTGGTTATGGACCTTACCCGAGGGGTGAGGATAGACCCTATCACAGGAAGGAAGGTAGCCCAAATCCTAAAAAAGAAATAAGGAGTAAACATAAGAATTATGGCAGTTGGTCAGGGGCCCCAAAATATAAGGAAGAGCCACCGTGGTCTAGGTCACCATCACCCCCAGACTTGGGGCCACCAAGACACAGAGAGGAGCTCACCTCAGCCTTTGTGAATGAGGAGACTCCCCTGAACAATTACCGTGACAAGGATGAGTATAGGCGTACACTGTGTCCCGGTACCAGTCCAACAGGGGCCAGGACACATACCGAACCCCATATTCTAGTATATGTACACTTTATGGTGCCAGACCTAAAGATGACTCGAGGGGTCGACCAAGGGGAAAGGAACCCAACAAATCAGGTTACACCCAGGAATGGTGAGGGATATGGTAATGATCGGCTGGAGTCGGGGATGACTAGAATCCAGGGTAACAGAAGAGAATTCAGTCCACCGTATCAAACCACTGATACCCCACATCCAATGTCTCAAAGTGATGACCGGAGGGAGAGGTCAAGATATGGTACTGCTCGATACGATACGCCAGGCCGCGGGCGAGGGCCTGGAGATCGAGATACTCGAGAACCCATGGGTACAGATAGAGGAAATAAGTCTACAGACTTCACAAAAAAGTTAGCTATTTTGCCCAAAACCCTGAAGTATGAGAGGACGTCCAACTGGCAAGCATTTTATGCCAAGTTCTCTCGATTCGCAGAGGTTAGCGGGTGGTCCGCACGTGAATGCAGAGATCAACTCTGTTGGTGCCTTAAGGGGAAAGCCAGCGAATATTATGCCCTAATAGTCGAAATAAATAGAAGTGTTGAGTACCCACATTTAGTCAGAAACTTCGAAAAAAGATCGTCCTGAATATAGCTGAAATATTGATCGCTGGACGTAAAACAACAATCAATCAATCAATCAATCGAAAAAAGATTTGGCTTCAAAGAACTGCCAGAAACTGCTATGATCCAATTCAATAATGCAAAGCAGGTGCCAGATGAAACACTAGAGGACTGGGCTGACAGGGTCTTTCAATAGCTACTAAGGCATTTAGGAAATTGCCTGATGAGCAGGCCATCCTTCGCTTATGTCAAGGGACTGCTGACAAGGATGCAGGGAGCTACGCCTCAAACGTTAGACCACAAAGCATCGAGGAGGCTGTAGATAAATTAAATGGTTTTAACATAACCATCAGGCTATTTATGGGAAGGGGCCACGCAAAGAAGTGCGATACGTTGGACCTTAGTCTGGTAAATTTGCCAAGGAGGATAGCCCACCACATGTCAATGTGTCGACTGCCCATGGGGGGAAACCCAGTCTATTGCAACCTGATTTTGTACACACAGAGACAAGGATAAACGAGATGGATCAAAAGTTGTACAAAACAATTAACAGGTTAGCAGGTCAAGTAGGCGAGATTACTACCCAATTAAGCCAGTTGATAACTGCAGTAAACAAGTCCTCACCCAAACCAGGAGCTCAGACACGGAGCCCATCACCTGTAAGGAAGGTTAATAGCCTATGTTATGGATGTGGGGAAACCGGACATTTTAAAAAGGAGTGTCCAAGAAGGGTAGCCCAATCCCCTGATAGGAAAGTGACCTTTGCTGACCAGCCCAAGGTACCCAGTACCATAAAGAATCCGTTAAACTCCATAGTGACGCCTCAGGAGGCCGGAGCCAGTCCCCTATAATAAAACAAGGCCTCAGTACCTCATTTAGCCTGTTGGAACCACCTGAACATATCCCAGATTGGTCTGTTGAAGCTCCGGACACTATTTTGAACTGGGATGGCCCAATCCCAGACTTTTCTGCCTTGTGTTTAGACTCGGACTTGGGAACAACTTCGATCCATGCTGATAACAAGGAAAGCCGTAACAAATTTGTTTCTGAGGATTTTAAGGAGACACAAGACTCAGAAAGGGAAGACCAAAAGAAAGTGGGGGAACCATTAGACACCTCTACCCCATACCATAGTTGTGTAGACTCTGGATCCCAGGGTTTCAGCTCTGTCGATGAACTCAGTACTGAGGACCTAAATAGTTTCACATTGCAAGAATCTGAATCGTTAGTAACCGTAGATGAAACTGCAGGGACTGATGGTGAAGAACTGCAGGAGGACTGTCCCCAGGGGGGTGGTTGGACCAGGGTAAATCAACCGAGAATAATGAGGATAACACCCACAATATAGACTTATAATTTGTCACTGTAGGTAGACTTCAAGTGGGTAACATGTAAATGGTACCAGTAACGGTACGTGGTAAAAGTACTCTAGCTGTAGTCGGTACTGCAGCAGAAGTGACCTTGATTTCAAATGAGTTTTATAAAATTTGGAGAACCTCCCACCCATTGCAAATTAGACGGTTATGAATACAGCCGGTAAGGGAATGCAAATAAATGGTTTCATTGTAGACCCTCTTACGTTGGAATTGGCCGCAATCTTTCACCACTAATTTGTATGTTGCTCCAGTATTCGATAAAATGCTCCTTGGATTTGATTTTTTAGAGGGACAAGGAATTAATCTTTGCCTATCAGAGGGCAGTATGAAAATAGGGGAAGCAGTTGTCGAAATGACGTTGGGGGAAGTTATGTGAGAGCCACATGTGTCTAATATCACAGTGGTCAACAAAACTGTTGTTCCCCCTAACTAGTTAGGTTGGAGGGCCAGTTGGACCAAAAATGAAAGAACAATATTTAATTGAAGCAGATACTTGTGGGAATTTATTGGTTTTGCGCACTCTTCATGATCCAGAAAATCCAACCTGTTGTATGTCTCCTCAACATCTCTGACCAGAAATCGTGGTTAGACCGGGACAGACACTTACCCATGCAGTGCAAGTTTGCAGTTGTTTCACTTTGGAAGAGAATGACCTGAAGCAGGGACCGAGGGTGCCCATCGTGAACAGGGAAGTACCCTCTCACCTCAAGGACCTGTTTGAACTGTCTAAAAGATTACTGAGGGAAGGGGAGAAGGTAGACCAATTGGCAGCCTTGCTGATAGAATTTCAAGAGGTCTTTGCCAAAGACGAGTTTGACTTGGGGAATTTTACTGCGGTTGAGCACTCCATAGACACAGGGGACAATAAGCCAATAAAACAGAGAATGCGCCGCAGCCCAGTGGGTTTCGAACATGAGGAAGAAGAGCACTTGAAAATGCTTGCAGCAGGTGTGATTAGTCCTTCTGTTTCAGAATGAGCTTCAGCCCCCGTGCTTGTGCGCAAGCGTGATTGGGGGGTCGGTGGTGTATTAACTACCGTTTGTTGAACAAGATCAGCTCCAAGGATGTTTTTCCGCTCCCGTTGGTAGAGGAGTGCCTTGATACGTTGGCAGGCAACGTTTAGTATTCAAAGCTTGATGCAAATTCGACCTATTGGCAGGTGAAAATTAAGGAGGACAGGTGCAAAACTGCCTTTATAACCAAATATGGGCTCTTCGAATTTGCTCGAATGGCTTGTGAACTCTGTAATTCCCCAGCAACTTATGCCCGAGTCATAAACTTGGTGTTAAGGGGCCTTACATGGAAAGTGGTATTGGCCTGTTTAGATGACATACTTGTCCTAGGTAAAACTTTTGGGCCCACCTGGATAATCTAAGAGCAGTATTCCTCAGCTTTCGGGAGTATGGACTAAACTCAAATCTAAAAAGTGTGAGTTATTCTGTCGGGAAGTTGAGTTTCTGGGAAGAGTAGTTGGTCCTGATGGAATGAGATAGGGCAGGGTTCTATTAGGGATGTGCAGAAATGGCCGGTCCCCACGTGCTCGAAAGATGTGGAGAGATTTCTAGGTTTTACAAACTATCACAGGTCCTTTATCAAAGACTACAGTAATCGGGCGTGATCTTTACAGGAGGACACAGGAAAAAGGCTTTTTAAATGGGGACAGGCCCAGCAGGACTCCTTTGAAGACTTGGTTAGTGCCCTTACCACTGCCCCGGTGTTAGCCCTGCTCAATTCAACTGACCTTTTCATACTGGACACGGATGCCTCGGCCCATGCAATCGGTGCTGAGCTTACTCAAGTGCAGGGTGAGCAGGAACGAGTGATTGCCTACTCAAGTTACACTTTGTACCCAGAACAAAGACGGTATTGCACTACTCGGCGGGAACTGCTGGCTGTAGTCAGGGTTACTAGGCACTTTCGCCATTACTTGTTAGGACGTCGGTTTGTGATCAGAACTGACCACAATAGTTTGACCTGGTTGTTAAGGTTTAAGGACCCACAAGGACAATTGGCCAGGTGGATTGAGGAGCTTAGTCAGCATGACATAGACCTGCGGTATAGGGCAGGGTCAAAACATGTCAATGCAGCCTCCTTGTCCCGACTCCCAGGAGAAACAATGTGCGTAGATTTTAAGTTGGGAATTGAGCCCAAAGAACTGCCTTGTGGGGGGTGTTCCTATTGCGAGAGAGCTCACCGAAATTGGGGCGACTTTGTCAGGGACGTTGACGGTGCTGTCTCACTGGCCCAGAAACAGGAGGCAGCAAATGTAAGGTTTGTTCAGTTAGACGCGCAAATTAGAGTGTCCAGGATTACCATGAGCTTTACCAAGGATAATACGGTCCTTACAGCAGATAAAGGCGAGGAGAAGACAGTAAGGATAATAGAGAATTTAGGTAGTGTCTCCTTTGAGGGGTATACACCCCAAGATGTTGAGGGAAAAGCAAGAGCAAGATCCCGAAATAAAATTATTACTTGACTGGCTACAACACGGGGAGGAACCTGGGGAAGGTACGTTGTTCCGCAGTAGCCCAGTTGCCAAATTTTATTGGGTAACAGAAATGTCTTTGCCCTGGACTCAGAAGGGGTACTTTATAGGAAAAAATGAGGACGTGCCCAGACGGCTAGTAGTCCCTTCAGGTTGTAGGGAGGAAATACTCCGATTATGCCATGATATCCCTGTTGCCGGTTACCAGGGGGTTCAGCGTACAAAGGAAAAAGTAAGGCAGAAATATTTTTGGAAGGGTCTAGGGAAACAGGTGGAGAGGTATGTTTCAAGCTGTGTGTATGTAAACCCAACAGACATGCTAGGTTCTCACTCAACCAATACCATGCAGATGCCCCAATGGAAAGGGTCCACTTAGGCTTTGTGGAGCCCTACCCAAAACAGAGAGGGATAACGAAAACATTTTAATGTTGGATCAGTTCACCAAATGGGTGGAATGTATCCCCTTGCCCTCGCAAACTGCTGAGGAAACCGGTCGTGCAGCCATAAATGAATTCTTCTCCCGCTTTGGTTATCCATTCCAAGTGTTCTCTGACCAGGGGAGAAACTTTGAAAGCCAGCTTTTTAAAGAGGTGTATGAGTTGTTGCATATCCACAAAGCAAGGACCACACCTTACCGTCCTTCAGCCAATGGTCAGGTCTAGCGCTTCAATCGCATACTGATTGCCTCAGTGAGATGTTTTGTAGGGAAAAACAAAAGGACGTTGGACATATACCTGCCCCAATTGGCTGGTGCTATACGTTCATGTGTGAACCGGTCTACAGGGTATACCCCAAACCGTCTCATGGTGGGAAGGGAGGTAAATCAGCCGGCAGACCTAGTATTCAAACCTCCCAACCCAACGACCCAGGATCCCGATTTAGACCAGTATGTCCGTGACTAGGCAGATGCCATAACGGCAGCCCATCAAACTGCAAGAGAAACACTGATATGTTCACAGCTGACCATGAAACGGGACTATGACCTAAAGGTGGTCGAGTATCAGTATGAAGTAGAGGACCTAGTGTATCAGCTTGACACGGCCTCCATAAAGGATAAGTGTCGCAAGCTGAGTCCTGTTTGGAAAGGACCAGGAGTAATCGTTGAAAAGTTGACCCCATGGCTTTATAAAGTCCAGATGAAGAAGAGCGTGTTCACAGCGAATCATGACAGACTGAAGTTATGTAAAGACAGGTATGTTCCTTCATGGGCTAATCAGTTGAAGGAAAAACTTAGACGCCAAGAACAGAAATCAGACGTGCACCTGTCCAAAGCGCTGTCTTTTATACTGAGACATGGAGCTGAATAGCAAGGGTACAGGCTTATGCCCGAGAGATTCCTGTATGTGGAAGAGATTTTGCAGAGACAGAAAGACTTGAGAGCGTATACTCTGGAAGATGTACTAGGGGTAGTACAAAATGACAGTAAACAGAGATTTCAAGTAGAGACTGACCCTTGTTCTGGAAAACATAAAATTCGGGCAAACCAGGGGTACTCAATGCAAGTAGATGATTTGCAACTGCAACCTATTCTTTAATTGTATGAATGTCCTGTGGCCATTCATTACACCAGCATGAGGGCTTGGGAGAAAATCAAGACGGGGGGGGGGGACTCAGTAGGATGAGGAGAAACCACATTCACTTGTCCAAGGAGACGGTAGGGACTCACAGTATGAAATGGGTTCCAAACACAAAAGTGAGTTTTAATTTATCTAGATGTTCAGAAAGCTCTCATCGGTGGCTTATCTTTGTAGAAGTCCCGCAATGGAGTGATTCTGTCCCCGGGTGACCAGGATGATTTAATCGCACCGGAATATTTTGACAAAGTGTTTCAAAATGATCCTTGGCAAAGACTTGAATTTGATGTGATGTCGGATCAGGAGTCGCATGAGGAGGGTAGTACACTTACTGAGACACTTACCCTGGCAAGGACACAGACAATCAGGGGGAATCTGAGACGGAGGAAACACATTGTTTTTGTAATAAACCATATGCAGGTGATTTCATGATATAATGTGATGTATGCCAAATGTGGTACCATGATAAATGTGTCAATATAACCCAAAGAGAAGCAGAGCACATTGAAAATTATAGTTACCCAGTTTGTGCATGCACTCCAGTGCCCACAGGTGCTGAGGATTCATCACTGGCACCATTAAGGAGGTCCAAAAGACAAAAGAAGGCTTGCTTTGTCTTTTCAGATACTCACAGTCATTAGCTGTCAGAGGAGGACACGACACCTCCCCAAGGGTTGGTGAGAATTTCCGACGGTGTGGAGGATAGTAACAATAATTGTATTAAAGGGTATGGGGATGTCCAGGATATCTTGGAGGCAGATTCTTCTTCGTTAGTTTCGGCTTTTCCCACAGGGGAGTCGCCTAATGAAGAGCAGGCTTCCAGTTCCCAAGGGCCTGTTGGCCTTGGGGTGGATGAACCTGGGGAATGGAACCCTGAAGCTCGGGAAGGAACTGATCCTGTGGACATGGAGATACCACTTACCCCAGACAGGGAGTCACCTAGTGAAGAGCTGGCTTCCAGGTCCCAAAATCCCGTTGACCTTAGGGTGGATGAACCTGGGGAACGGAACCCGGAAGTTCTGGAAGGAACTGATCTTGTGGACATGAAGATACCACCTACCCAGATCTTATGGAGGGTCCTCCACCCCACCGATTGGTGATAGTTGAAAACAGAGGGTCTAGTGAAGATAAGTACATTTTTGAACCAGACCTCCAGTACTCTCAGTTTGATGAGGACTGGAAATCTAGTTCCGAAAACACATCTCAAGAGGATGACACAAGTAACACCCTGTCTGAGACCAATGTGTACGAAGAGGGTGCATGGCAGGAAACCCCCACTTCTGTAGGTGATAAGTATGAGGAGTCCAAGGGTTTTGGGGTTCCAGTAAAAAAATGTCGTCAAAGTATGAAAAAACGCTTAGCAAGAAAGAGGCGGGAGGCTAGGGAAAGACTGGTGAAAGAAGCTGTACCCATGAAAAAACTTTGGAATAATTCCCAGAAGAAAGTGGGCAACAGGAAGAGTGTTACCCATTTTCCCCTAATATCCCGACCTGTGGGTTCTCAGGCTGGCTCGTCTGGTCCAAGGATAGGTCGCCTTGAGGGACCCAGACCCATTAAGTCATTACCCCAGCTTTCTAGCAGTTCTATGGACTATGAAATGGTGAGGGCAGCCGAAAATAGGCAACAGGCAGTTATCTCTTCACCTATGGTACCTTGTCCCTTCCCTGGGTGGTGTGAAACCACTGACAATATTGTCTCGCATCAGCGGGAGGCTCATGTCCCAGAGGTCTTTCGGAGGCTTGAGGTTTCAAACGAAGTCCTAGCAAGACAGAGAATCATCCTCCTCAGGACAATTGCGTTAGCCACTGGTAGTGGGACCCCAGAGATCCTCTTATCCCTAGTCAATGTGGCCTTGAACCAAGATCTAAACCTGGAACTCTATAGACCGAGTCTAGTTCAGATGTGTAGGGAGGCTGGGTGGGTAATCCCTGAAACCTTTAGCACCAGCCCATTGAATAGTACAGCAGCATGGGCTCATTGGAGAGTACAAATTATTCTGAGGACTTTTTTAAACCCCATTTAAAGGGATCAGCTAATGGGTACCCGGAATACTGGAGATACTCTAACTGGCCAATCTGTGCCCAGTAGACCCTACGGGGCACCCCACAAGCCAAAAATCCATTCAAGAGAACCCCAGGCATAGGCCGTGGGAGAGGAGTTCTGGATTTAAGGGACCCTGTACCAGTTCCCAATGCCAATAAGAGGATGGTCAAGTCTATTGGTAGAGGGGTCTCGGCCTGAATTTCCCGTGCCGTGTATTCAATATGTCGGCCCAGTTCGAGAACCAGAAGATAATAAAGAAGGGGGAAAGGTATGTTTACAGGGGGTCCGCCCTATTCAAGCAGTGGACAGTCACTGGAATTATGACAGATGCAGGAGAAGGCTGGGTGATTACCCAATGTTAACAGCCTTTTCATTTATGACTAGGGTCCTCGACCCAACCCCGACAGTACCAGTTAGAATTACAGGCGGAACTGTGGTCTATTGTGACCCGAGCCATTGGCCAACTTCGGACCAGCTTAGAGTACAGTTAGGTCATATTCCATGGGTGGTTGCCATAGGGGTTCACCCCAAAAATGCAGATCAGTACAATGATTATTATCACAACCAGATAGAATGTCTATTACAAGATACCCAGGTAACAGCCATGGGTGAAGTGGGTCTGGATTTTTCTATTACCTCTAAGCGGCTAAGAGCCATTCAGGAGTCCACATTTAGATGGGTACTGCAATGTATGCAGGAGGATGTTCCCTTGATACTCCACTTGAGAGGTGCCAAGGAGGACCCGTTATCAGATGGTGTTGGGGAATTGTGCAGAAAGATTTTGTCGGAGGTTGGAGTTAGCAGGAGGCAGAAACTCTATATCCACTGTTTCCATGGGGTATGGGAGAATACAAAAGATGGACCCAGGAGTATTCCAGGGTAAATTTTGGTTACTCGCGCAAGGTGGAGAAGTTCCAGCCTAAACAAATTTGGGCCTTCAAAAACATGAAAGACCGTGAATTCTTCCACACTACATTGGGGAGGTAGCCAAACTGGTGGCCCAGGCAAGAAGAAGGTGTCTTAGGGAGACACTTGAAAGGGCAACCCTGAATTGGGAGCACCTTTATCTTTAGGTGTTCCACATAATTAAAAGTCAGAACAAGGGTTGACACACAGATATGTCTCGCCTGCCATCAAGCCAGTTCGAAACAAGGCCATGAATCATGAAATAAGGTCAAGGTAAGGTGATATGTACACCCCTGATAAAATATGTACAGCAAATATGGTTGTTCCATGATGTGTGGTTACTTAGAACTGGAGCTAATCATGAAAAC